>DF240545.1:0-66323 GCA_000507305.1 Breviolum minutum Mf 1.05b.01
GTGTATATATTTATATATACATATCTAATATATGCATACATATATATATTATATATATATAATAAATATATATACACAGTATATCATATTTTCGTAAGAACTCAAGTTGGAGTCCAGCTTGTTTTTTATTTTCAATTTCTCCAATGAGACCTTTTGACTCAAAAAGACCTTTTGACCAATTGAGTTTTGGGCACCGGAGGCCTTGAACATGGCCTTGCTACGTGTGTGGCACCGCCATCGCTGTTGTCAAGACATCGTCACTCGCATCATGGGAGGTTTCTCCAAGGCGCAGTGAGGGCGGTTTGGTGCAATGAAAAGAAGGGGCGTATAAGGGACTATAATATCCAATATAGGGGATTATAGGGGATTATAAGGGATTATACTACGGATTATAGGGAATTATTGGGGATTATACTACGGATTATAGGGAATTATTGGGGATTATACTACGGATTATAGGGGATAATAGGGGATTATACTACGGATTATAGGGGATAATAGGGGATTATACTATCCACAGGGGGATTATAGGGGATTTTTGGAGGTTCTTACACAATCCCCATAGCAATGATATATAGGGGATTACACTACCCACTTATATGTGGATATGTAAAAAGCCAATAGAAGGAACTAACAAAAAACCCCGCCAAGCCGGAAGGTTTGAGTCAACCTTTTTTCCGGCTGAAACCCGTTTGGGTGGGATATGTTAATTCCATGGAGGGTATGTATTGCAGTACTTTTTTTCACTGTACCAACCAGTTTTTACATATAAAGTTGAGGAATTTCACGAATTTCATGAGAAGGATCCAGTTTTTTTCTCCACCAAGCAAAGCAGGATTTCTTTTTGGGATAGATGGGCCGGGGCGTTGACATGTTGAACCCTTTCCAAACAGGTCAGCCAAAGATACAAAGGACATATCGCCGATATACTTCCATGCTCACCGGGTGTTTTTGCGGATCCTTAAAAGCTGTGGCTTTTTCAAAAATTCACGCTAACATTGAGGAAATGACTCCTCTGAAGAGGTCTATAACATGTGTGCACCCCCACCAAAAAAAATTAAGTCCTGCAAATCTCGACTTGATTTCAGAAAATGAAAGCATGGAGATTGGTGAACTACCATCATATTCACCCAGTTCAACGTGAAAAACCACATCAACAACTCTGTGTCATGAGTTTGCCCGGTCCACCTTTTTATACCTTTTTTGCCAGGATGAAGACTCTGGACTATCCTTGGCAGAACTTTGGCTTGGTTGTTTGTTAAACCACCTGCCTGGTTTGAAGATGTTTCCGATTTTGCCCGACTCAAATGTCAGAGGGCCTAATCTGATAACGACCACAGGTGTGGATGTGTCATTTAGTTTACATCAAAGAAACTGTTGCTGAAGAGGTGATGGTCCATGTTTTTTTTTAAAGCCAAATCAATTATATACCTATATGATCCTATATGCTGAGCTAGCTTCAAGATTCTTAGATGTTCATTTGGAGGACCTACCTATACTTGAATGATGATCTGAACTTGGCACAGCAATAGTCGTCTGTTTTTGGTTGAAGTTTTTTTCCCCCATTTTCATGTCGGATCGAACATTCCACCGCTTTCCAAGTTCATCGAGATACCAATTTTCCAAGTGCACCACGGTTAAAGCAACATTGGAGATCATCATCACATTACGTGGTAGGAACTGGGTGTATCGTGCTCAGGATTCCGTTTTGACCACAAAGGGATTTCTGTTATTATGATCATAATATGTATATATATGTATATATATATATATGTATATATGTATATATATGTGTATATATATATGTATATATATATATACGCCTGAATCCTCCATTTGGGTTTGAAATTTTGAGCCCCCTCTTTTTCACCAAAAACAGACCGTTTGAGGCTGTTTGAAAGGCAACTCTCTGGTGGGTTTTACATCATGCTTCAGGGGAAAGTTTTCCTAAACGCAAGGAAATTTGCAAGTGGAGACATTTCATTTTCCAGTGAACTATGCTTGTGGGAGGAAGAGTAGAGCAAGAATTTACATAGTAGGGTTCTTACGACACTTGGCTGCCGAACCGTTGGCTTGCATGACCTGTTCAGGGATGGATTCCAATCAGCAACATGGACATTTGCGGTTGAACTTTTTGAGAGGCATTGCACTTTCCCTGAAACTAACATACTGTGGATGGAAGAAATCCTGCACCAGTTGAGGTTGGTAGTTTATCCCATTATTTACAGGGTTTTTATACATCCCAGGTGGTTTTCTCGCCGGATTTCTGAACCATCAACAGTTCGCAACTCAAAATAGATGGTTTTTTGGGAGATTTTCAAAAAGGTTTCCTTTTTGGGGCCCGACTCAACCCGGCAAGTGCGATTTCTCAGGTTTAGGGAGGGTCATGTTTTTTTTTCAGAAAATCAGCTGATTCAAGGCTCGCACCCCCAAAACAACTCATTTGCCAAGATGAGTTCTGCGGTGAAAACTTTCCCAGAAGAATCTGACTTCCCATTTCACATCCTGCGAAAGGAGTCAAAGGTGTAATTGAGGAATTTGAAGTTTCAGGTTTTCACATATGCTGTCTCTTTCTTTTTTTTTCACCAATCTGACCTCAGGAACATACCGCGGTCGACCCTTATGTAAGCTGTTTGTAAAGGAGTTCCAATTTTTTTTTTTGATTTTGGGATAGGTGGGGGGTATGTTGCAAGGGGTTGCTGGAATTTTCTGTGATTTTTGTAGGTCATGGTAGTTGGCGATTTTTTTCTTTGCAGGACCTGGAGGCTTTCCTTACAAAGTCCTCCTAAACAGTTGCTGTGCTAAGCGTTTTAGCAACAGTTTTACACACTAAAGGATTCAGCAGTTGCGCAGTAAAAGAATGGCTAGCAGATTCTGAGGGGCTGAGGGGATTATACTGTACTGCCCAGTTTAATGAAATAGGGATTAGTAATCACTCTTTCTCCGATAATTAACGTCGAAAACGGCTGTATTTGAAAGACAACTATTATTGAAGACATCTCATTCTTCACTGAACCATTACCCCCCAAAAACTAACATGACAATGGAAATCCACCATGAACGAAGATGTATTTCCTATTGAACATGGGGATTTTCCAATGGCAGTCTTACTTTCTTGTTCAAATACCAAATTATCCCTTTCCCATGAATAAGGCATTATTAAAAGACATCAAGGGCTTTCATAAGCGCTTAATAAGGCCGGCTATTTCCAAGGGGGGGGCGTACACCCCCTAAAACTAACATGTCCCCTAAAAAGAGACTATTTCAGTAGGGAATACTATCTTCCAACCATTGATTTTCAGGAGACATGTTAGTTTTCATCGGGAGTATCCTTTTCCCATTACAGGTGGTCAAATTATAGCGACCTCGTACGACCGATTTCCTCCAAATGGTGGTGAAAAGTAAGGGAAATCCCCGGCTATTTCAGGGAAACCTAGGTTGGTGAAATACTATAATTTGGCCAGATGTATGGAATATTTACCTAGGTTTATTGAACCTTTGTCACAATTTACCCATAAATCTATGGTAAATATAGATAAATATTCCATACATGGCTAGGTTAAGTCATAACACCAGGTTAAGTTATACCCTCCAGGAAACTAACATATCCCCCAAAAAATGGCATTCTGAAGATGATTTTCCTTTTCCCAAGGTGGGATATGTTAATCCCCTGGAGGGTAACCAGGATTTCAACCCACTGAACTTTGTCGCACCTTCAAGGAAGCCAAAGAGGCCTTGAAGTACTGTCAGTGGGCTGGGGCAATGCATCTTGGGCATCCAACGGAAAAGGGATGGGAAATGAGCAACGAAAAAATGGCCCCTAGTTGTTTAGGGTATATAGGGGATGAAAAACTACACAGTTATATGGGGATTATAACAAGACATTATATAAGGATACCGTCATTAAACAACCAGGATTCAATGGGATTGGCGTTTTTCGTACACCCCTGGACGTCAACTAGCAAATAAAAAATGGGTGAAACTCCTTTTGGATGATGATATTTACCCCTACTAAAATACTGGTGCTTCGATATTCTGAAGGACAAGGACTTCTAGGGACACCCCTTGAAGTTGAACGAAGTGCTTCACCTGAACAAAATCATCAGCCCCTGGCAGATTCCGATCTTTTAAGTTTCACCAAATCCATCATTTTAAGGCGAACCATTCGTCATTCCTTTGGGGTGTGTAATGACTACTGCAATGGTGATATTGGGAGAGATTGCAGTTCAGAGCTGATGATCATGATGATGATGATGATGATGATGATGATGATGATGATGTATTTCACTTCATGTTCCCATTACCTTGGTTTTATGGTCAAGTTATCGGGGCTTATGAAAACCCACCGGTTTCGCTTAAGAAGGCCGGCTATAAAACCATTATTTCCGGGGGTACATTTTGGGGGGTTTGGGGGTAGGTTGACTAGCAATGATTCTAATGATAGTTGTAGATTCGGAAAGCTTTTTGGGAAGCCTCATGATCTCCACCATCATTGTACTAAAAAAGAGATAGTCGTCATTGAAATGTGCAACAAAACAGAGTTTGCCAACCTTTTTATACCTTTTTGTCATTCGTATGAACGACAAGATGATTACAGAAACCAGCATAGCATTTTTTTAAAGCCACGTTTAAGCTACGTATCAAAAGTCATATGACGAGTGGTTGCTATGCATCACAAGTTCATCTAAATGGTAATTATACAGCACATCATGTTGAGAACTGATAACTTGGATTCCCCCCCACACAGGATTCCACTCACCACCATGATGATTGCATTTGTAGGATCGGGAATCCCAAGCTAAACCTTTATTCGCGACTGGAAACCTGGTTCAAAATTTAGATCGAACATATACTGTAAGATGATATTCCAAAACTTGATTTCCTTCATACTCTTGATGGAAGAACTGCTGCGCCAGTTGAGGTTGGTAGTTTATCCCACTATTTCCAGGGTTTTATACATCGCAGGTGGTTTTCTCGCCGTATTTCTGAACCATCAACAGTACCATTCATGGTTCAGACCTCTTGGCTAAGCAATTGACATCACAGGCGTTCACGATTTTGTGGCTACCAGCCCGAGTGAAATGGTGAAGGCATTTTTGTAAATTTCACGAAAAATTAACCCCTTCAGACACAGCTATGTCAACGGCCAGAAACTGAGTTTTTTTGCAAGATCTATTATATACCCCTGAAATTTCAAACTAGATATCAACAATGAACTCACGTTTGAAGCCGTTTCGATACATCTTCCAAGGCAGAATTTTTGGTATTTATCTTGAATTTCAGGTGGTATACAATAATTGTAACTGTTGTAACCAATACAAGCTATAGATGCCGCAGAAGTTTTCAAAGATATTTAGACCATCCTCAAAATTCTCAGTACCAATTTGAAGTAATGATCTTGCGATTTTAAACCCCTGAAAATTAAGGTGGAACCTCAACATTTCCCATTTTTGCAAAGCAAAATCATCTTGCAAACCTGCATTATTGTGTTCAACATGGGTGTTTCCAAAAAGAGGGGTACCCCAAAATGGATTGTTTATAATGGAAAACCTTATTAAGATGGATGATTCGGGGGTACCACTATTTTCGGAAACATCCATATGTTAATTTTCCAGGGCTGTACTAGGAAGATTTTGTCGGATTTCCCGTGCCCTACTTCTCAACGTTCAACCAAATCTTCTTTTTTGGACACATTGTTTTCAGAAGAAACAGATTTCTCAAACAACGCCTTAAACAAAATGATGTTTCCCCCCTGAAAAGTAACATATCCCCTTGAAAATTGATGGTTGGAAGATGAAATGCCCTTTTAAAATGGTCCCTTTTCAAGGGACATGATAATTTTCAGGGGAGCACCTTCCCTAAAACCGAACACTAGCAGTTTTCTGAAAAAAGGCCGAAACGTCCCATACCCCAAAAGGAAATGACGAAATTTCCATCATCATCTGAAAAGGTAGGCGATTTTCGTGAACATTTTCAATGGGGGGAAGCCACGTTGCCCTTCTCTTTTTGAAACAAATGCTGAGGTATGAAGGATGTTCACCTTCAAATCCGGAGGAGCTGAACATGAGTTTGTGGTATATGTTGGGGGCCCAACCCCCAAAAAATTCTGGAAAAAACAGTGGGACATGAAAGCACTATTTTGTCGTTTGGGGGGCCCTTTAGGAAAGAATTTAGCCTTCATAGATTTACTGTGAAGCAGTATTTTAGTAGCCTTTTTTTGGTATGTTTTTGGTGTTGGCAATTTGAATTCGGGAAGGATCTTTCAGATAATTTTTCGATGGCATCTTTGAGTGAACACTGTCCAAAACGAGTCAATATAGTTACTAGTGACCTTAAAATCTACAGAATTTGCCTTCACCCTTGAAGCTGAACAGTGAGGATATTTGATGATATATACAAGGTGGGCCCCTACCAGTTATAAATGGGGTTAAAAATTCTACATATAGATGGCCTTCTAAGTGGGTAACTGGGGTTATAACCCCACTTGTAGCTGGTAGGGGCCCACCTTGTATGTATATTTAGACTTAGTACCACGATCCAATACTCAATTTAGACGTACAAAACAAAAAAGTCCAAAGACCCTTCTGCAAATAAGAAGGAAACAGGAAAGACTGTTTTTAGTTCTCCACTTTTCACCTGTGAAGGCGTGTGACAGGTGAGTTTTGTTTGACATGTCAACGGGGGATATTCATGGTATTGTTCCCAGTAAGTGCTTGGAAACTAAGGCAATAATCGCAATGTATCCCAAGGACAAGTGGGTTACAAGCCAGTTCCTAAGTGATCATCCAAGTATGTTTGATGCACCACATTGGTATGAATGCTATTGCAGCTGACATGTGACATGTCTAATATTTGTTCATAATTCGAAAGTGTCTCAATTTGAGAATTTTATCTCCACTTCACTTCAAAGCAACCAAACAAAAAGACTGCCTTTCTTCCACAACTGAGATGCATTGACTCACCTCTTCACCCAGGATTTTTCGCCTGACCTTTTAATTGCCTTTCAAAAGGAGACCTCCGAGAACACGTCACACACCGAAGCGGAACGCATCGATGCCATTCTGGCGACGGTGGTCAACGGGGACAGAGAAAGCAATGGGGCGATGCTGTGTCCGTTGAGTGCAGATTTGGACAATGACAAGCAATCCTCCGACCCGTTTCTTTTTGTGTGAAAAAAAATCAAAAGGGGGGTTGGTATGTTGGGTTTTTGTTGTTGGATAATGGGAGATCGTTTTTTTGGTAGGGGTTTGATGTGTGGGTTTTTGAGGGTTTGTTAGGGGAGGACGGTAGGGGTAAGGGTTGGTTGTAGGTTTCTCACTGCAGTGGAGATTGTATTTGTTGTATTGAATGAGAGGATGATGTCTCTTTTGGGTAGTTTGGAGCAAGCACTGGGTAGAAGTACTGGCCAGAACTTGTTGTCCATCTAAGAGGAATTTCCATGCATTCAGCATTCTCGATCAGTTCTAGTTGCTAGTTGCAACGATTGAGTCGTGTGCATGTTGCTCGCTTCATGTGTTTCATTTGGGGGGTTTTCTACTACCCATTTTTCACGTAAAAACATGTAATTTCAATTCATCTTCGGGTGAGAATCCCAAACCTCCCAAGAGATTTGTTCCAAAACAAAAATTCTGTTTACTGCCAACAATTACCATGAAAGACCATGAAGACGTACGAGGACCATCCAAAAGAAGTACGACTTCCGATCCGACTTCCTATTGGAAAAAAAGGGTGGATTTCTAGTTGCTATAGATATTGCAACTGTTGATGGTTCAGAAATCCGGTAAACTCACCAGTTGAGGTTGGTAGCATATCTACCATTATTTACGACGTTTTTTTTAATTTATTTATCTCAGGTGGTTTCCTCGCACCAACAACAGTAGCCGAACCTGGTTCACCCAATCCTTTTAAGTGGAGATCCTAGATCTCTAAGGCTTCAAGGCTTCAAGGTTCGACACAAAATATCCCGAAGCTTTTTTTTGCCGGCTGAACTAGAAGGCCCAAAACTCCAATCAAAACAGGGGTCATTTGAGTCGCAGGTATGTGAAGTCATTTGATTAATTTAATACATCCCATTTAGAATCATCACGACAGTAGCTGACCATCATGGGATCGTTTCCATGGAGGTTATGTCCGCGCTTTCTTTTGGCCATGGACACCTGCAATGCTGAGTTGATCTTGTGCGTTCGAGGGAGACCTGACAGCACGGGGTAGCTGGGGTGCCTACGTGGGGGTGCCCATTTAAAGAAACAGGACTATATCGGTGTGTGTAAACAAAATACAGAAAATAGATATCAAAGCCAAATGACCTTTGTTTGGGTATGGTTGCCAGGCTTTGTATTGCAGGACGTTTTCCTTCAAGCTTTGGGTCTGAGATGGGCGTTGGAAAATGAGTTGACTCACAACTGGGGTGCCAAAAAAAGGGAGCAAAAGATTTGCTTCACGTTTTGTATTGAAAATCATCCATTTTTTTTGGGTTGAGAATATCCAGTGTTCAGCCAGAGGTACTTGGAAGATCATCCCAGGACTTGTTTCAGTGGTTAACAACCATGGTTAGTTGTTGTCCTCTAAGTAGGCTTGTTCCCCTTCCAAAGCGCCTTTTCATGGCTTATACACGGGGGTTACCAATTACTTACGATACCTGGGATGATGCTCCAAGTACTGTAGCCTAATACCTGCCAGGTATTGTACGAAGCTTTCTTGTTTTTCTTTTACCACGAAGCCTAAGTGGGTCCTGGTTGTTTTTTCGGGCTGTTTTGGGGAATGATACGGGCCCCTCCACCAAAACTAACAATAGCAATAATGGAAATCACCTAATATCAATAGGAGATATATACTTCATTCATGGTTGTTTTTCCATTGTTTGTAGAGGGAATGATACGAAATCCTGTTTTTTCATGATGGTTGCATTTTGGGATTATGAAATCGCCCCCGAAAAGCTCAAGAAAACAAGCAAAACCTCGGATCGAACTTCGTTTTGTTTTCTCAAGTGGAACAAAAACTCGCTGACTTCGAGAGAAACAGGGAATGACTCATTCGTTGTGACTTTTTTTTTCTGTGTTTTTTTTTTGATCCTTCAGATACTACTGGGTGGTGGTTTCAATTATTTGTTATTTTCAACCCTACTTGGGGCAATGGTTGAATTTGACTACTATTTTTCAGATGGGTTGAAACCATCAATTAGGATAGGTTGTTGAAAGATCTTGAAGCGTGGGAACCGAGACAGTGATGATGGAAAAGCTTCTGGCAGACTTCCTAGAACATCATTGCAAACTGGCAAACTTGAACTTATATCATAACTTGACCAAGACAATGGCTCGGCTTTGCTGGGTCATTTGTTTTTTTTTTGATTTGGTGACTCGATTTTTTTGAACTGACCGGGTTTCAAGCTGCTGGTAGCTCGGTGGTATCCATTCATTCCAGACAAGGTGAGCTGAACCACCTGCGTAAGAACTGCTGGGAAAAGAGCTATTTTTTTAAGATACTTCTCAAATGTACAAGATTTAGAGGTTCGAAAACCACTTTGAGGTGGGTTAGCAACAAAAACCCTCAAAAAACTGTACCCTCCCGAAGTTTCACATAGCCCCTAAAAAGTTGCCTTCCGCTATGTTAAACTTCGGGGGTGTACATGGAAAAAACCAACCATCAACCGTTCTTTCGGAGTTGGTCGTCTATTCAACACCGTATCTGATAGAAATTTCCTCGAAGAAAATCAG
Source organism: Breviolum minutum Mf 1.05b.01 (assembly GCA_000507305.1). NCBI lineage: Eukaryota > Dinophyceae > Suessiales > Symbiodiniaceae > Breviolum > Breviolum minutum. The sequence goes on from DF240545.1 coordinate 9,714, forward strand.
AAGAGATGTGATCGATTCCCAAGTTGTTAGGACTCGAGGTGTGAATTGCCGAGTCCGGGTTTTCGGGACTCGTTTGGTATGCTAGATCTGATGAAAAAAAGACCCAGTCTTCGACTTAAAAATGGTATCTTCGTTTACTAACAATGATATTAGCTACTCTCTGGTAGTTTGACATATCAACAGGAAAGAAACGCCTCCGATCTTTTCAGATGGTGAAATAGATTTCACCATCCGGCAACTGCAAGCTTGAGATTTTACAGTGGCAAAACTTTCGAAGAAAAAGAACACATCTAATCCATTCCAAGGTTGGTGACAAACGGGGTCAACGTATTTTCATCACCTGGAAGCTGCACAAAATTAACATGGGACTTGTATAAATGTACCCTTCTTAAAAATGAAACGCATATACAAACCAGCCGTTTTTTGGGGGGTTTCTGGTTTCCATGTTAGATTTTCGGGGGCCCGACTTGACTTAGGTTTTTGTTGGAGTTTTTCCCTCAAAAAGTTGAGGACGCAGACCCTTTCAGATCTTCTTGCAGATTTGATTGGCGACACTCACGACTTTGCAGGTGCGTGATTTGATTGGCAAAAGGGGGTGTGGCAAATATGACGTTTTTGTTGTACTTGGGAACTATAGTTTGTAAATTTGTAGTTTTGACATACCTGGCGCACCTTGGGAAGGACCTTTCTAGTCCAGATTCAAGAAAGCAATGAATTTAGCATCTGGAGTCCAATAGCCTTCCGGGACATGATTTGCCGACGATGGTTTTTGATGTCGCAAAGAAGAAACGTAATTGAACGTAATTTGAACGTAATTCGAACGTAGTTGACATAACAAGTACATGGACGTGAAAAACCGTACCAGGACGCGAAATATTTCCAAATACGCATCATGGACGTGAATACTCGTACATGTACGTGAAATTTTCAGGATTGCAAAAAGAAGGAAATTTCAAAATGGACAGGAATGATAGTCCCAGCAGGGTAGCAGGTAGGTTTTTGAATGGCGATAAAATCCAGGAGGTTTCTAAGTCACTTGGGGGTTAGAATACAAATTACCAGTTGCACACTACCATTTTATCCAGTTTTTTCCGTGGGTTTGGAATTTCCGTGAGGAGTGTGAAGTTCCTTCCTTAGTCTCTTCTGTTGGGTATGAAAGTATTGTCCAAATGAGCAATGAAAAAAGGGGACCTGGTTGTTTAGGGTCTATAGGGGATTGTACTGCACAGCTAGATGGGGAGAATAATAAACCATTATAAGGATCCTTATTAAACAACCGGTATAATGGAAAGTAACAGGGTTGTTTTCCTGGCTCAAATTTTGAAGGGGTCTGCTTTTGTGAACACAATCTTGGTTGAACAGCGATGCCGGGGCCGCTGTCATGAATAGCCAACACTGATGGCAAATTCGGCCAAATCTGAGTACCCGTAGAAAAGCACATTGCCACTTCCAAAGTGCGTAAGACACGATATTCTGTGCCGGGCCACATCCCTGCAAAACTCGGTTGGAAGCTGGGTAGTTTTTTCAATTTCGGATTCTTTTGTCCATCAACATCTACAAAGTGGGCCCCCTACTAGTTATGGAGTTCCCTATAAATGGCCGAAAATACACGGGGTAACTGGGGTTCATTTCACTTATCGAAGTTATTTCACCCCCAGGAAAAACCTGGCACCCGCTGCGACTTGTTGACAGGGGGCCAAGCTCATGCGGGCATCCTGCAGTCCAGTTTTCGCTTGCTGGAGAAGATCCAAGGTCCATTGCAACAAGGCCAGGGCCCCGAAGGATTTAGGTATCCCGAATTTGGAGGGTTTCCGGGGAACCTTATTTTCGGCTGTTTATGGGGTGGGGTTTTCCGTTTCATAGGCCCATTCCATACAGCTTTAAAAAAAAGGCGAGGATTCCTCCATTTTGGGTCATTCAATGGGACCCATTTTAGGGGAATCAAACAAAACAAATACATAGTAATATAGCAAATTTGATGGATTTCCCTTATAACAATGCATCTCTTACCATTACTTTCGATGCTTTCCCTCAGAACAAGGGAACCGCCTTGGTATCCTTGCGGATCAAGGCTTCCGGAAAGGCTATCTCCGGTTGTTGGCAGGCCCGGTGACCAGGTTATGCTCTATATCCGTCAAGGAACCACAGAACACGCATGCAGTCAAGAAGCTGAGGCCTTTGTCTTAGACGGTCGGGCCGTACTGTAACTTTTGACGGCGGTCGAGCCGTGTGTAACGTAGAAACGCAATGGGTTTGCGAAAAAAGGCGGTTTCCAGGCGACCGAAAGCGTTGGCAGTTGTATCATCATCAGGATTTGGATTTTCGGTGATTGTTGTGATTGTTGTTGTTGTTGTTGTTGTTGTTGTTGTTGTTGTTGTTGTTGTTGTTGTTGTTGTTGTTGTTGTTGTTGTTGTTGTTGTTGTTGCTGCCGTTGTCGCTGCTTTTGTTGCTTTTCTTCCTCTGTCGTCGCCGTTTATCTCGCTCCCACTGACGAAGGTGTGACTTGGGCGAGGTCCGAAAGGGAAAGACAGCTGTTAGAACAACAGCAACTGAGGGCGCAAAGGGAGGAAGCACTCCTCTACGCGTGGGTCGAACAAGCCCACCGGGAGGGGCTAGAAAAAGAAAGGGACGAGGCTGAACGGCGCGCCCGCAAGAGGGCAGCCAAGGCCGCTAAGCAGGCCAAGCACGAAAAAAAAGAAGAAGACGAAGAGGCAGGGGGGCCTCACCCGGGCATCTTTACAACTGTTGTGAGGGACTTGGAAGCGACGGCGCGCACAATTTCTTTCCTCTCTTGACACGCGTGAGGATGACGAAGTTACCTTCATCAGGGCCACCCCCGCGCCCGATACAAGCTCAGCGGACTGTGGGTGGGTCCCCTTTGGAACCCAGCACACTGGATCTCCGACGAAGAGTGGGATGATGAAGAGTGGGATGAGGGGTAGGATGATGAAGAAAACACCCGCGGAAAGTGGTGATAGATGGCTATGAGCAATGGGCCTGTGATGAAACGTGACAGCGATGGTGTATGAAAAATGGAGCCTGCGTTATTTGATGTCTTGCAGTCTGTGATCAGTATGCTATGCATCTTTCATTCCTGTCAGGTTGTGTCACATCACATTTCTGGTGATCATGTGTGCTACCTGCAGGTGGATGAAGCGGAGCTGTCTTCTAGTGCCATCCTCAACTAAAGATAATTATGTGTACGTACAGCCGGTAGATCATTTGTTAGATAGCTAGTCTTTTGATTCTGAGATGGCAGCAACCCCATTTACTGATCTTTATTTAGTGATTGATTTCACCAGCAATTCCCAATACAGTACTTACCGCGCCAACTCCACCATCCACTTAGTACTTATCCATTTTTGCCAGGGCAGGAGATTTTCGTTCTGCTCAGCCAAAGCATCGAGCAGCACCCCATGGTGAAGGCCAAGGGCAAGCCGGCGGGCTCCCAAAGTTTTGGGGCCACCAATTTTTTGTTGTGTCCCGTAGGGGGAAGCCCTCCACTTTGGGAAAACGGTTTTTGAGGACAAAGGCGGACGCGAAACCAGAGAACCAACTCTGGTATGGCGCGATAAAGTGGGTGAAGCCTCAAGAGGCAGAAGACTGGCCGAACAAGCCCGGTTTTTTGAAGTTCACCGCTCTCACCGGGCCCGTGCCAGAGAAGAAGCCTTGAACACATTTAATGATAGGTTAGTGGTAAGAATGAAAAACTGGAATCCCATCTTTCAGGACATGATGTCACGTCTTTTCACCCAAAGGTATCTCAGTTTGTATTTCTTCGTTTTCTGTTTGGCACGCGTCGGCTAGAAAGGCTGTACAGTGTAGGCGTAAACCCGCATTACTTGCCTCATTTGAAAGGTATAGAATGAATGTTCGAAGCGTTTCCAGACTTTAGGATGTGTCTGTCGGCATGAAAGCCTATCTAGCCTGCCATTTCCTTTTGTCCTCCGCCCGCATCTTCGCAACACTTGCATGAACGGCAAATGTGTCTCATGGTTTTTTTCGTTTGATGTTTTCAAATTATTACATTATTTCTGATATTTTTCCTTATATAAATGTTTGGCGATTGAACTTTGGAAGCAGGTGCATGTAGTGGTATCGCGGTGGTTTTGGCAATGTTGCGGGGAAAATTTGCATGCTGCGCCAATCCGACAGTTTCAGTGTGGCCGGAAAAACGGGATGGGCAGTCTGGAGCGGTGGGATAGCTGGCCAGTGCGCCTCAGGGCATGTGCACTTAGACGGGCTTTCGTTGTTGGATTTTTCTGGGTTGTCTTTGGACCTTCTGATTGACAACTCACATGGACATCAAGCAGTCAAATATTTCAGCAAAATTCCGAAAATTCTTAGGAAAAAAGATTCAATAATCCTGATCAGAAAATGACCTCAGGATTCGGTACTGCGTTCAAAATCAATTGGGCTAATTCAGGACAGTTTGCAAAAAGATGAATTTTGTTCTATGTTCGTGCATCAGCTTTTGCCTAATCGAAGAATAACACAAAGACTGAAACATATCAATCTAATTGATTCCCTATATTCCCCTCAAAAAGTTCTTTGTAAAATGCCAATGGCCGCGCCTTGAAAAATGCAGGGGCGGGAGGGCATTTTATAAAGACCTAGCGTTGCATTCTTCGGAAAGCATGGGCTTTTGAAGGAGCTGCTGAGACAACTCTAGACAAGGACGCATGCCACCCAACATATATTTAAGTTTGAATGAGCTTTGTGTTTGTTAGTCCTTTGTTCACCAACGGCGAAACGAACACATGCGATGGCTACTATCAGGGTTCCCCTAGGTTGGAAAAGGGTTTGCTGAGGGCTTCTCGGACAGATACTTCATGGATACTTCATGGTGAATTTTATCAATGAAGTTCCTACTCCAGATAGGTTTCCAAAACTGAGGATATCCTCCACCCTCTTTTTTTTTCCTTGCAACATTTAGATAGGTGTTTTTTGCTTTGCAGAAACCACACATGTTCGCAACAATCTTGTCAAACATCATTAAAGCACGAAAAGGCATCACGAGTTTCAGCCAGAAATTATCCAGAAATCAACCCAAGATCATCCAAAAACCATTCAATTCAATAAACATTTTTGACAAAACGATCTGAAAACCCACAGCACACTAACTCTAAATTCAATGACTGTTCAACCCCCCCAACGTACCCCGCTCAGAAATAAGGGTTTCATAGCCGGCCTTCTGAAGGGAAACTCGTGGTTTTATAAACCCTGATCACAAGGCCGGCTATTTCTAATGGGGTACATTAGGGGGAGGTAGGTTGACTAGCCATTTCTGATGCTTTATTACACAACAGAAACTATATAGGAATATATCTCTGGGTTTTCAAAGTTTTAATTATCCCAGATGGTGCAAACAATTTCTGCATCCCAACAGCAGCTACCTGGAAAACAACCGTTGCAGTTCAAAACCATGACCCTAAAACCCAGTAACCTGGCTGCCTTAAAGGTACGAATTCTTATGTTTTCCAGGTACCCGGACAAAACTGGTCAAATCCCCTTTGACCTTGGGGTTCCGGAGAATCAGTCGGGTGAAATCTTTGAAAACACTTGCAAAGTGTGGTTTTTTGCAGGATTCTTGGCATTTTTACCTCAGAAAATTGGGGAGATGATCCATTTTGAAAATGTATTTTTATACATTTCCACTTCTTACATCTAACTACTATTTTTTCATTTGGGTTGACAACCCCTAAGCCTGGAAACCGCCGGATTGTTCCACTGCATGCTATCTTAGAAAGCCGTGTGGCGGCCGCAGGTTTGGAACAGCTCCGTTCCGGTGAGAAAAAACCGCGCCTTGTGACTCGACCGTGGAGGTGAAGGCTTGAAATTTGGACATTGCCTGCAAGGTGGTGAAGTGTTCTTTTGGGGATTGTTTTAGGTGTCAATATGTGAGTGTATTTATAAAAACATATATTTATGATTTATACACATATCATATGCAAATGTGTTTATATGAATATCGTTTGGCATATTCCAATTATCTACAGTATGTAATTGGGGATTATTATTGTTTTTGAGACTGGATATCTTAGATACGCTCCAAGCTTGTTCATGTGTGCAAGCACGGTGAATTTTAGCCCAAAAGTTGGCTGCGTACGGGAAGTTCTGTGCATCCGAAAGGCGTTAATTATTTCAAGAGTTTGGGGATTGGTGAAATATAATCAATTTACCCAGATTGTTAATAATAAAGTCATACACATTTGCCTTGAAACTGACCATGTAAGTAATAGTTTTAGGAGTTGCTGGGTAGAGTATCTTGTTGTAAATCACACATTTACCAATGACAAACTTATCATTTTGTTGTAAAGTTTTAGGGTGGAGTATATACACAATTTAGAAAGTTTCGAATTCGGCTTTCAAAGGACCACCCCCCCCCCATGCACCACAACGCACAAACAAAAAATCGATCAACAAAACTCTTAACGACTGTTGATCCACCTAAGGTTTTGGTAGGTCATTCCCTTGGTGCTGGTGTTTGTCAATTGCTTGCTGTACTGTTAAAGAGTGGTGCTGGTGGTGGTTCTGATACCTGGTCCTTACCCGAGGCGCATTCCCTGCAGGGAATAGCTGGAAGGGTTGGGTTTTTGCGGTTAATGGAAGGTTAGGTTAGGCTTCTACAGGGTCGGCTTATTGTTTGGCATTTGTGAAACCTGGGAGGGTGTTGATTCTTTTTGATGAATTTGGGTACTTGGAGGATTATCCAAGAGATGTCCAAGTTACTAAGTGGTCAGGTCCCGGTCCTGGGAAAAGTAATCTGCTGTTGATTTTGGATGGAAGAAATCTAAAACCGACCACTTGTTTTTCTAATTTGTATTGTATAAACAGTGGGATATGCTACGGGATACGTTAAACGCAAAAGGTCGTGGTAGTTGATCTCCGAGTCGCGGTGTATCGCACTCTTCAAGTCGTCGAATATACTATTCATTCCTTTCCTGTGGGGGCATCAACTTATATCATTGACTTGTTTGGTGGCAACAATCTCTTTCGACAAAGGTGGAAGTGGAACATACCCTTCCTCCCATAATCATGGAAGTGAAAATTGGATGGGAGAAAGTGTAACCTTTGTGAAAAACGAACCTCATCTTCCAAAAAACCTGACTGTCCAGTTCTATGAAAAAGTTTCAGTTTTACTGTTGACGGTTCAGAGATCCTGCACCGGGTTGATATTGAACACATCCCATTCTTCATAGGCTTTCATATGTTCATAAAATTTCATATGCAACAGGTAAATTTTTCGGTAGATTTCCGAAGCATCAGTGGTCATCAGTGTTTCATTCCACAAAAACCCGCGGTGCCGTGCCCGCAGTGGGTGACCCTTCGCTGCATCTTGTTTGCTCCACCTCCAGTCTTCGGCCTAACGCCACTTGTTCGCATGTCATCGGTGGCGGGGTGTTTTCGGAATTTCACCACAGGCATGGATGGAACTATCCATTGGACTGAAAATAAAAACAACCCACATGCCCACATGCAAGAGATCAGATCTGATTTCATTATATATTTTGGTCCAACCAAAAAAAGGCAAACTGAACCGACACGAGGAAGCACCCCGTTTAGCCGTTTAACAGCTCGTTTCCCGTGAAACATGTTTTTTTTGCCTGGGCAACATGGAATCGATCATTTTCTGGTTCTATGTTCTTGTACACACCCTGAAACTAACAACCTGAAAATAGGCCGGACCCCAAAAGGAAATTCATCTTTCAACCAGGGATTTTCAGGGGTGATTTGTTAGTTTCAGGGAGGGTATTTGTTTTATTTGGCTCCTTGTGACTTGAAAAGTCTGTTGAAGCAAAAGGTCAGTTGAGTCGCTTGCGGTCAGTTTTTCCTTCTTTTAGTGATTGTAAGTCTCCCTTTGTAGGAAACCGTATACTGTATACACCCATCAGCATTGCATTGTTCATGTCACAGTTGAAGCTTGGGTAGCTTCAGAGATAAAAATCACGAATAGCAGGATTTCAAGAAGAAGCCACTGTGATATTATGACCCACATATAATCATCTATATATAAATATATATATATATATATATGCACACGCACACAACCATATATCCAATTGAATGTTGACGCTCATTTCTGGGTGGGGCAAGTGTACCCGTTTCCCAAGAAAGAGCTTGGAGGCCCACCAGGTTTTTTTTGGAACTGGCAAGAAAAGGTTTTTGACTCTTGGAATCTCTATCTTGAGGGTTCCAAGGCCGCATTTTCACAAAACCTCTGACCCAAAAAACATCAAGGAGTCCCTTTGTTGGTGATTTCGGTCCCATATCCCCAATCATACTGTTGGATGCTTTAAACAAAAAGTCCAGCCATTTTTTTTGTAATCCGTTTTACCATTAACAGCAGAGGCCCAAAGCCCGTAGTTGGTCCAAGTTCGACGCCTTTGGCCGTTATTGGCGACAGAGATTCAACAGTGGCTTCAACCGAGCGTTAGAAGATGTACGTGAGGCTTCAGTAGTTTTTTGGTTCCACGAAACCATGGGAGGGCGTGGAACCGGTTGGTGGGTCCACCCCGGAAATGGTGGAAGTTTAAAAGCAAGGGAAGTTGTCCCCAAAATGACCTGAGTCAATGTTTGGGAAGTATAGCAATTTGCTTAGATACATGACATATTGCATATTCAGTCATGAAACTCCATTATTTCATTCCTATTTGAAGGTGGTGAGCAGGAAATTATATGATTATATTATATTGTATATTGCCCAATGGTGGAGGGAAGATCTATTCGAATAATGGAGTTTTTCCCTGGTTGGAAATTCGGGAATACAATTTTGGTAACAAACCTCAATCCGTTCCATCTTTTGATTCATCCATTCCATCTTTTTCTGCCAAATTTTGGAACACGAGATTCTTTCATCCATCTTTTCTTTCATGTGTTGTTTTTTTTTGTGTTTTCAATTCAAACACAAGTTTGCCAAGGAAATTTTGTACCATTTTTTTTATTTTTGGAAGGCCAAATTCTGCACCTTTTGTGTGCAACAGTTTCACCTGTTTTCCAAGGTGTTTTGAGGTGATGTTTGAACACAGGTGGGAATCGTTTGAATGGTACTAAAACCGCGTCCCCTGAATCTCCTCCCCCCCCCAAAAAAAAAGGTTTAAAAAGAAAAACAAGGATCTTCCAATTAACAATGCTTGATGTCCAAACATTATTTTTATTGAAGATGAAACTATACAACCCCCGAAGATTAACATAGAACCTGAAAATGATGCTTTGGAAGATGCTTTTCCTCTTCCAGGGGGCCCGTATTCTCAGGTTCCAGCCGTTAATCTTCCGGGGTGTACTTGGCATGTAAGCCACATGTTCGGAAGGATTTTTTTTGGTGTGATTTAAACACCTCACCCCAGCCGGAGTTGCACGGTTTTTCTCCACCGAGGCTTTTACGGTGAACTTCGACATCATTCCACGGACTTCGTTGAACAATGGTGTTTTATCCATATTTTGATGGGGGAAGAAACGTTTGAAAGTCATAGAAAGTCGATGTTGAAAGGGATCTATATATCCCGAAATCCATGGGTTTTTTTTGTTTGCACATGGGGTTTTGGTGGGATTTATCAGGAATATGATCTGATATGCAAATGACAAGGAAGTGACTGACATGAAAAATCTCTAGTCTAAAGGGAGGTATCATTTCAGCAGCCAAAGGAACTCCGCCAACGAATTGCCTAAAGGATTCTTTCAACGTATCAGATGACAAGTATTGACTCCAAGAACAACTGGATGGTATTTGACCCTTCATTTGTCACCTTAGAATTGGCAGGTCCAACATGCCGTCATCACAACCACATGGTGGTTTCACAGATTTTTCTTTGCAATTTTTTTACTGCGAATTCATTGGGGAAATGGTCCAACTTTATATAGACATTTTTTTTCAAGTGGGTGAAAAAAAACAGACCCACCAACTACGCGATAATTTCTTCAATTCCGAGATACCTGGTCCGACATTCGCAGATAGGGCCGCTGTTGGGACTTCCGGTGTCAAGAATACCATGATTATAAGTTCCATTAAAAGATAGTGATAGTAGAAGTTATAGTTATGTATTTATAAATATATATGTACATAGTGTTATATGAAGATATGTTATGAATACTTTGTTTTGAAGTGTTGAATACCAGGATTATGACATAGTTTATAAACATATCTTCACTTCGTGGCTTGGTCAACAAGGGATCGATCTTCATGGTGAGTTGTCAAGTCGAAATGTTACCCATGTGGGTTGGGACTGCACCCCTGAAGTCCCCGAACCATGAGGAAGATTCCCAAGTTGACTTCCGCGTATTTTTCAAAAGGGGTTGGTTCAACCACCAACCAGGAACATTAGTTGTCAAAATTCATCTCATCACTGCATTGCATGGGGGTGGACCATCCACCATTTCAGATGACAGTGCATCAATGATTGACAGTTCAGAATCGTCCGATCCAAACGCATCTGCTACAAGTCACCTGCAAGGTGAGTGGAGGGGTGACCGACCTTTGGGAGATTTGATCGATCTTGAGAATACCAATTTCGATGCATTCATTGCTGATTGCCTTTCGTTCCTCATTGATTTGCCCATCAACGATCGTAACTGCAATACTGATCTTTTCGAAGATTTGCATTTGCTTGATACTGATATTGGTCTTTATTTCCAAGCCACACCGGCTAGAATTATTGCGATTCTTCAGTTTTTCAAGCATTCAGGAATTGAGAGGGCATTTCGTCGTGTGGGATGGATGACAGTCATGGAATTTGTTCGTTTTGGGGTTCAACCCATCACAAGATTGCTTATCATTCCTATCCCTCCTGGCAGTGTCGGAACTATGCAACATTGTTCACATGATGCCATTCAATCGATGTTTATCACCATGGTTCACGCTCTCAGCATGCCCTTGCCCAACAGACTTCATGATGGGGTTTTTGTGAGGGTAAAAGCTTGGGGAGTTTGGATCTTTCAGGATTGGGTGAATGGATCTCAACCTGTTTCGGTTCTTATCGAGCATTGGGAGACCTTATCACATGTCATTGATCGTTCATCACAGCTTCGTGTCGTAAGTCGTGGTAAACAGGTGAATCCAGATCGCAACATCGGTGATTATGCACATGGCAAAGATCAGATAGATAATGTGGCCACTTTCTTTCTTGTTTTGCAATTGCGTGGTGGTGGACCAGGAAGAAGATCTAAGCCTGAAGATGTTGTCAAACACAAGAATTCTGTTGCGTCTTTTCTCCTTGAAAGGGGGGCTGATCTTCAACAAACATCCATATTTGCCGAAAAGGTTGTGGAATCTGTAGGTGGTCAAGCCATTCATCAGATCATGGGGTTGCGTGATGACCCCTCCAAAATGCAAGCATTAGAGAAGTTGGCCAAGACATTGGCATTGTCCATTCCTGACATCAACCATGTTCACGCTCAGAAAAGCAAAACTGTTGCCAAAAAGGTTCGTGATCAGAACTTTGAACATCGTCACTTGTGTGCATCCGACTTTAGAATCAAAACCGGATATTTCCAGAATCAGGATGGTTCATGTTGTGATCAAATCGAGACAATACAGGCTGGATGTTCTGGTGTGTGTCTCATGAATCCTGGAGATGCCACTCCATGGCTTCAATGCAATCAGGAGATGAGTCAAGACGAGCTTGCTATCCTCGTTCTAGGATCTTGCCCTGCCATTGAACCGAAGCACTGTAAGAAGGTGATCACTCCTGCTTTTGACAAAGCTGGAAAACCCGTACTCTTGTCGACATGCCTTCACAATGTAGGTAAGCAGATGGTCAGAATTCAGGAGCAATCCAAAACTGCCGATGTGGCAGTATCATCAACTGTTGTGTGTGCATTGACCATTTACAAAGACGAAGTAGACGAAGAATGCTGGACACAGATTCTCGAAGCTCCAGTCAAGATGTGTTTTGACTTCCTTTTGCAAGCTGGTGTTTCATTGAATCTTCCATGTGCTCCATGGGGAAGGTCATGGAAAAATGCTCAGGGAAAGTGTGTGCCATTACTTGCTGATAGCTTCCAGGTTCACATTCGTTTGACTGCTGATAAAAAAGAGGCCATCATGAAAGTGTCAGGCATTGCAAAGCTCTATGTCACACCGAAGTCCGAAAGTCATTTGGTGGATGAGGAGTACTCCATCATTTGGATGGACAAGGGACTTGGTGAATTGAAGGTCATTGCAGCATCATGTCAAAACCATTTTGGGTTGATTAGGATCGTGAAGTCCAATGGCAAGAAAATCAATCGTGGCATTAGGTTTCATAAAGACAAGTTCAAGGAAATGCATGAACTGTTGAAACCTGGAATGACAGTCCCATTGCAGATGACGTGCACGTACTTTGCAAAACTGGCACCAACACCGGTAGGTGCATCACATGATCAGGTGCAGACATGGCTGAAAGAAATCAATTGGATGGCAAAACCTGTGAAGCCATTAGGATCGTCAGCTTGGATGATAGGTGCACCTGAAAAATTTGAAGCTACCTGGGCCTCGTGGAATAATCAACTGCTTCTTTTGACATGGTTTCCTCCCAAGAACTCTCATGAACAAAAGGTGGTTGTAGCAGGTGCAGTGAAACCAAAAATGATTGCAGCAGATGGAGGAAAATCGAATGAAACCAGCCGACTCCATACTGATCCGTGGGCAAATTATGTTCGTCAGTCTGGCCGACCTCTTGATTCAGACATGCCAAAAGAAGAAGCCAAGTCATCTGCGTCCATTCCTCGTGTCACCACTGGACCCATTGAGGACAGATTCACCAAGCAGGATCAACAGATTGATGCCTTGAAAACCAGTTTGCAGGCCATGACAACTCGTCTTGATTTGCAGGACAAGAAGCATGAGTCTTTTCAGCAAGATGTGAAATTGGAAATTGCCACAGTGAAGTCCGACATGGCCTCACAATGCCAAAAGTTGACATCCAGTTTCGAAGACACTCTCAATCGGTCGTTGCGTAGGCAGGATTCGCAGCTTAGTGATGCTTTTACTGAGTTGAAGGCATTGATTTTGGAAAAAGCTGTTCCCAGTAAAAAGGCTAAAACAACCAAGCCTGAGGAGAAAGATGATGAAATGAAAGACCTTTGAGATTCGTTTTCGGAACAACTGCAGCATCCAGCTGTATGCACTCAATTTGCCTTGTTGGTCCAACGTTGTGTGTCAGCCGTCTCAATGGGGATTTTTTGCTGGCATGTTTTTGGATTGCAGACTATTTCGCTAATTGCATTTCTTTTTCACAAGGTGTGGATGAATGACATTTGCCGTGGCAATGAGACAATTCAATTACCTGTTATTTTGCACAATCAGTTATGTCGACATTACATGCAGAGTGTGGGGAGTCTTCGTGATACCACGAGTGTATCCTTCGTGATTTCCATTTCGTGCTTTGTTAGTATGTCGTTGTATGCATGCTTGCTAGGAGTTAGGGTTGGCGAAGCTTCTAACCCAGGACCACTTAGTGTGGCTGTGATTAATCCTGCTGCGCTTTATGGAAAAACGTCCGAGGTGGTGAGCTTACCAGCCAATCTTGTGTTGTGTTCAGAAACGTCAGTAACATTGGCATCCAAAAAAGTTCTTGAATCGGAATTTCACAGGTGTGGATGGAAGACTTTTTGGTCTAAAATGGTGGGGGATAAAATCTTGACACATGATGGTAGACCATCCTTTAGAGGAGAACCTATTGGAACTGCCATTGCCACTAAATTAATTTCCAGACATTCAAGATCTGACATTCCTTCTCTACTTTGGGAAACGTGTCGTATTAGTTCTGCCGTTGTCAGGGTTGATAACTTCGAATTTCTGATTTTATCCATTTATGGTTTTCCTTCCAACAACAAGTCCAAGGAATTCGCAAAATCTAATGACCTTCTTGTGGCAGCTGCTTTCAAGATTGCTGTGAATAGCGGACTCCCCTTTTTGATCGGGGGAGATTTTAACTCACAACCTCAGTGTCTCCCCATATATGATGAGATTCGTCGTTTTGGAGCCATTGATGCATTTGCACTATCAGAAGCACGTTTTGGAGTATCTCTTGATCCCACGTGTCGTGGAGCTACTTTTAATGATTCTTTGATTTGCCATCCCTTTTTAGCTCAAAGAGTTAAACACATGCAAGTTTTACAGGAACATGCATTTGAACCACATAGACCTCTTTTGGTTGAGTTTGATTTTAACATTGAAATTCCTCACTCTTTGTCTTGGAAGATTCCCAAATCATGGGTGATTCTTGAACCAAAAGTGGAAAACATTGAACATTTTTATCACGACATCAAGAAACGTAAGGCATTTAGATTTCAAACATGTACTTCTCCTAAGGATGGTACATTGGCTCTTGAGCAATGGTCGGGTTTGGTGGAAGATAGTGTGGATCGTGCACTGGCTTTTCAACATCGTACAGACCCTGTTAGATATCCATATGCCAACTTGCCTTCGTCTTTTAAAGGTCGTTGCACGCAAAGAGAATTAAAAGAAAACATACCTGCAAAAGCTCCCAAAGGAGATCGTCATAAAAATTATGATCCCAAATGTGAAATTTTTAGTATCACAAATCGTCACAAAGTCAGACAGGTGCGTAGACTTCGATCATTGATTGTGGCCTTGAAAGCAGCACATACATCGTATCTCAATCAACCCTTCCCTGAGAAGATTGTTCAACAACATCAATCAGAATGGTTTGCGGTCCTAAGGGCTAGAGGTTATGGATCTTCATGGCAAAAATGGATTTTGGCATTTGAACCTGTAACATACCTTAGTCAGCAACTTCCTGATATTGAATATTTGAAGATTCTGTCGAAAATCACGGAAATTGATTGTGATGCATCTTGTGCATTGGAACATAAACGTCGTGATGAGGGTTTTAAAAAACGTATTCAATTGGATGATACTGAGGACTTTGGATCATTGACCTACAGCATTATTCGTGATAAGTCAACCCCCAAATTGAATGAAGTACCTTTTCAAATTGCTTCTGAAGCCACTATTCATAAATTGGTTAAGGGAAAATCCTGTCAGATTGGCCTTGATAACATCGTGAACTTCCGTATAAATCAGCCTGCAACTTTTGGTTCGGCACAAGTATGGATAAACGATCAAAAAGGAAAATTTGTGTACTGCAATGTTATGCAAGGCATTTTGCCTACCCGTGGAACATTGACTCAGCAACGCATCGCTGTAACACCCGATGAACTTTCCACAGAGTTCTCAAAATTCTGGGCGCCAAAATGGCAGAGAGACTCAGTTGAATCACAGTTTTGTGATGAACATTGGGGTGCCTTTCTAAATGATTTGTCGCAAGTGTCTTTTCCAGATATTACACCCATATCAATTCGTTTAGATGATATTGATCTTTGGATGGATGTTATCAAAACGCTTCCGTCCAAAAAAGCGGAAGGTTGGTGTGGTTGGAGATATGAAGAAATTCAATTGTTACCTAGAGCTGCTATAGTTGACTTGACGAAAATTATACAATCATTATGGGAACATGGCTTTCATGAGGATATGATGCAGTCGAGGGTCACCTTGTTAGCGAAAACTCTGGAGCCAAAAACCATCAATGATGGTAGACCTATCACTATCTTAAGTGTCATCTATAGACTGGTTTCAAAAGTCATTTTTGTGCAGGTATCCAAACACTGGCAGCGTATTTTACCTGTTCAAATAAGTGGCGGCTTACCTGGCCGTGGAGTTAAGGATTTAGCTTTAGATCAAGGATTGGTCATAGAAAAATTTGTTCTTCAAAAGTTGCCTCTTTGCGGATCATCGATCGATCTGATAAAAGCCTTCAACTTAATTCCTAGATATCCGTTGGCCCTTCTTTTCTTCAGATTAGGCTTAGATTGGAAAACAATAACATTCTGGCTCAAAAACTTAAGCAGGATGTCACGGGTCCTTATCTCTAATGGATGCATTGGAAACAAAATTTGGAGCTCGACAGGAGTACCAGAAGGATGCTCCTGGTCTGTCTTAGGAATGTTAGCCATGAGTGCTTATTTTTTCTTTACATTGGCCACACCCAAATTGTGGCCGTATGCCTATGCCGACAACTGGGCCTGGCTCAGTGATGAATCACGTGAAAATTATTGTGCCTGGCAAAAAATTCTTCGTTTAACTCAATCGTTGCATTTGTTAATTGACTTTGCAAAATCTTGGGTTTGGGGAACAACAAAAAATATTAGAAGTGAACTGAGTCAATTGCAAGATCTTTTTCCAAATGGTGAATGTGCTTTGCAGGTGAAAGACGCAGTCAAAGATTTGGGTGAAATCCTTGTGTATCAAAAACGTCTTTTTGTAAAACCCATTGCAGACAAGATCCAAGAAGCATTAGGACGATTACAAAGAATATCTTGGATTCCCTTATCGTTGTCTTCTAAATGTCAAAAAATTCGTGCTTCTGTATGGACACTGGCATTGTATAGTGCACAACATCATCATATTGGAAAGGACCATTTTTGCAAATTAAGGACTGGAGCAGCTAGAGCTTTGGGTGGTAACAAAACTCACTCATCACCGTGGCTTGCGTGTGCAATCGTGTCCAAGTATTTGCTTGACCCGGAGTTGTACGTTATCTTGGAAAGTATTCGTTCGTTTCGCAGATTAACATGCATTAATCAGTCCAAGGCATTGGAGGCATTTTGCATGGCCATTGATAACCCGACTCACTCACCTTATGGTCCAGCAACGTCATTTTGCAAATATCTCAGCAGAATAAATCTAGTGTTACAACGTGATGGAAAACTCATACATCATGATGGAACCATCATTGATTTGTTAAATGAATCATTCAATGACATCTCACGAAAGGTAAAAAGGTTTTGGAATGACGTTGTCTATGAAAATATTCAACANGTGCAAAAAGGGCTGGTAGTCATCAGTCATTGGCTTTACGAAAAGCCATTCAAACGATTCAAACGTTGACAAAAACAAAGGTCTTCCCCGTGGATACCAAGAAAGGTTGCTTCAGTATGAGACGGTTGCATTTTAAGGGTGATGCTCTTGGTTTGGCTGTGAGGCCATCTATCCCTAAAGCGGATCTTACGATGCGACTTGTTGATAAATATATAACTGCATTGAAAGGTGCTCGTGGCTTGAACTTACCCCTACCTGATATAGTTGAAGTACCGATCATATCTGATCCTTTGTATGCCGAACTTGATACACAATCTCGTTATCGTGCCTATTGGCGTTTTCAAAACAGAGGTGAATAGCTCCGCAATTCGTTTGGGAATTCGTTTTGGTTTGTTTCTCTTTGTGTCGAAGACACTCGGTCCGAAAAGTTAAAGCTCCTGTGATCCCACCACCAGTGTTCGGGACATCTGGAGTATGGTACGTTGAGCCATGCGATATCCGATTCGAAACCCTGGTTGGTTGTTTTATATAGAGGGTTATACTACCCACTTATATGGGATTGTCATAAGCCAATAATTGGATCCCGTCATGAACCAATCAGCACAGTGGAATGTCAGCCAAGGGTTTTGAACGCTGTTCATTGGGGGGATTACCCTAGTTACGAGAGCCAATTGATTGGAAGGTTTTCTGTACTTCCATGATTCAAGAACCTCCAAAGGGCACAATCATTTGGAAAACGGAAAACATCCAGCCCTTCTATATCTGGGTAGTGGTTTCAAATATGTTTTTATTTCCAGCCCTATTTGGGGAAGATTCCCATTTTGACGAATATTTTTCAAACAGGTTGAAGCCACCAACCATATATATATATATATAGCGCCTTCCCGGGTGTCTCTCAGGTTACAAACTCTTCCAAGAAGCACGTCTCTTGGACGACGCAGTGCCATGGGGAAAGGCAGAGGTCTTACGACGCTTAGCGCTCAGTGATGATGCTTCACAGGCGTTGCACGTGAAGGGTAGGAGCCAGTGATGCTGGGCAACTTACTCGTACCTCACCGGTCATTTGTTATGGCTAGTCAACCTACCCACCTCCCACATACTCCCCCAGAAATAAGGCCGTATTAAGGGCTTATTCTACGGGTTGCCAACACAAAATCAGCCGCAATATTTGTGAATTTTGTGATGAAAAAGATGTGTTGGTCATAATTTAGGGCCTTATAAGGCCTTAGCAAACCCTTATTTCTGAGGGGGGCCTCCCCGAAAACTAGCATAACAATGGACAATCCACCATGAATGAAGATGTATTTCCTGTTGAACATGGGGATTTTCCAATATTATGTTAGTTTTCAGGGAGAGTACCAAAAATGGCCATATCTAAAGCCGGAGTCACCTTTTCCTTTCGGCCCATCATTTTGGGTATCGATTCGTTTGGGGTGTAATCAAAAGACCCAGCAAGTCTTGGTCTCCATTTTTGAAAAGGAAAATCATCGACTCAAAAGTGCCAACTGGTAGGGGATGTGTCAGTTTTATTGGAGGGTAGTAGTGAGTAGTGGCCTTTCAATTGCAGCCAGAAAAAACACCGTCTTACTTTCCATTATACTCGTTGTTCAACCAGGATCATTATCATGGTTTATTATAACCCCTACATAAATGGGTCGTTTTTCATCCCCTTCTTGCTGTAAATAATCAGGGGTGCTTTTTTTTGTGGCTCAAATACGGCCAGTTTACACTGAACCACGTGTTGGTTGCTGTATTTCTCAACGAAGCAGGTGGCCTTAGCAACGGAACTGAAAAGCTTGGCGTCACATGTGGCGAAGACACGACCGGCACCCAGCAATCCGTGCGCCCGTTTACATGCACAAAACGGGGGGTGGTCAGTTGGGGCAAAGGTGATGATGATGATGGTGATGATGATGATGGTTTTCGTAACTTTTTTGCAGAGATTCATAGCTAAGACCCAGGGTGAATGGTGGTGGTGATCTATTGAGTTGAGTGCCTTTATTCTTGGGTGTTAGGTTGTAGGATTGTGGAGAAGCTTTTCTTTCGGTTGGGAGTAGGGCAGACCTGATTCAGTTGAGCTGCCAAATCTCAAAGGCTTTGAAGGTGCAGGTTTAAACAAAAAACACCCTGGAAAATTAACGGCTGGAACCTAAAAATGGAGGTTTCCAAAAAATAATGGTATCCCCAAATCATCCATTTTAATAGGGTTTTCCATCATAAACCATCCATTTTGGGATACCCCTATCTTTTGGAAACACCCACATGGAGCTTAAAAATGGAGGTGGATGGAAGATGCTTTCCTTTTCAATTGGGTGATTTTTAAGTTCCATGGATTTTTTTTTTCAGGGGTGTAACCTGTCCCAACTTGGAGTTCAGGCCGGTTTCTTTTAAAAATGATTCCCAGGACCCAGATATCCCGGATAGGTTTGCAATGGGGTACTCAGCCACCGAAGTTGTGACCCACACTAATTCATATCATTTCTACAGTTTCTGCCGTAAGTGGGATTCCCGGTGGGAGGAAAAAAACCCAACAGCTTGTAACGCATCCGGCAGGGTCCTAGGCCGATCGTTGCTGGTGAACCGAATGGCAGTGGAACATGGAGCTTCTTTAAAAAAACGTTCCTATTGCAACAGGGTCATGTTTTGCATGGGCAACTAATAAGTTTGCAAAGGGGTTTCAGTGATTCCCCAACGAAGAGCCGGGTATACTTTCCCTTGGGAGAACTGGGAGAACCACATTCGCTTGCTGCAAGCATTTCATCATGGAAACTTAAGGGTACACCGCCCCAAGACCACCCCCACAGGATTTTTTGTTTGGTGGGGGTTATGCCCCACCGATTGAGGGGTATCCGGTATTAGTATCCTTAAATTCCCATGAGGTTTTAGCCCGCAAAAGTAGCTATCCATCAAGTCACTCAGACCCTTTACGAGTTGCTGTTGGATGATTCTGGGCAAAATTTATCGACCATTCACTACACCTCCCGAAAACGAAGGAATGTCTCATAAACAGGGGCCATTTCAAAAGGAAAGGATCGTTTTCCTTAACCAAGATTTTTCAGGGGACAACCCGGACCCTTAGTTTTTTGGGTAAATATAATTCCTAAAACCTGCATGGTTTCCCGGCAGTTTGGGTGCCCGAAAACTATTGACCACCCTGCCCATGACTCCAGGTACGCTGCGCAACATGCCATCGCGCAACGACTGTTTCAGTTCATGTTGGTGCCAGGTGGTGAGAGGGAGGAAAGATACTGTTGATGGAAGGGATGCTGCACTGGGATATATTAAACCAATTTAAACCATATAAAGTCCTCTAAATAACTGGTGATTTTTACCCATATCGACTGGTTTGCCGGATTTCTGAACCATCAACAGCAGAATGGCGGTTTCTAAGATTGTCTTGTTTTTTTCTTTAACACCCTGTTTTTTTTTGCGGGAAATGATCCAATTTGATAGCAATCTTTTGTACATGAGCTTCAACTAGAAAATCAAAAGGCCCCGTTTCTTTTCCTTTCCAGTTCACTCATCAAAGATGGCCGTGACGCGCTAGAATGAACCTTCAAAAGGATCAGTTTTGAAAGGAAACAAGCTGGGCCTTCGAACTGATCGTTACGAAGTTCTGTTTTTTTTGCCGAAAAATGGCCTGAAATAAATGGCTTTGACTGGGGTGAAATTGACCCATCCCAGTTATAACGATCGGCTCGGTGTCCACCTTGAAGGTGGTTTTGGGGAAAGTTGAGGGAATACTCCAAGCATCCCAAATGAATGACCAAATAAGATTTTTTGAGTTCGACAAAGAAAACGGGTGAAATGGAAGAAGCATCCAGTTCTTGAAGGGACAAGGAAAAATGTTTATATAGTTTTGATATGGTTGACATGGTTCACTGCCAGCATCTTGACCTTCTTTTCCCCAAAAAATCAACATTAACATCAACATCAAGAGCATTCTTTAGTTCCTAAAGATCATGTGAACAAATTTGTTCATGACCCCTGTTTAACAGTGGAAAAAAAAAGTACCGCCATCTTGGCACCCACCATATTTCTCGCATATGGCAAGGTGGTAGTTCTACGTTACAAACACCGAGGTCGGGGTGGAGAAAATCAGCCAAACAAAAAATCAAGAGAGGTTGTGTTGGTTGGGATTTTTTCTTATAGGAGGTAATGATTTTCTAGGCATTTTTGTCGGAGGTTTTCTGGGACATATTTGGATTTTAGAATCAATGGCAAAAGGTGAGATGGATAGAGAAACTGGCTGCGGTGCTGTGATTGCTGTTGTTGTTAGTTGGTTGTTGTGTGTGGTTGTTCTTTGTATGAAATTTGTTATGTTGAGACGATGGGGGCGTTTCTTATCTCATACACATTGGGTGTGGCCCCCTCTTTCGAATCAAATTTGGCGATATTTCAGTATCTGTTTTGTGGATCCATATCCCCTGCTTTAGGACAACAGATGGTAATATCAGTAGCATCACCCACCCTTCCTACTTCCTCCCCCCCATCATGGATATGCAAAATGGCAATTTTTTGCAAAGGAAAGGATCGTTTTGGAGGGACCCCTTCTCCGGAGGAAAAGGAATGGATAAATAAGTGGTGCTTTTTGTTGAATCCGGTGGTTTGGAATCGTGGACTATCATGAGGATATAGCTTACAGTATTTGGATGTATTTGGGTATGCCCCAAAAACTCCGAAACACCAACCCACACCATTCGCAATTGGATAGGAAACAAAGAAAACTAAACATGCAACATGTTGGGTCTACCGGGGGGGTTTGCCCGGAATTTTAACATTTGGGGTGGGGTGGGGTGGGGTGGGGTGGGGTGGGGATGATAACATTCCCTGCAATTGCACACATCTCGGCGCTACGCAACTCTTGTTCCTTGCACTTGCACACATCTCGATGCTACGCAACTGATGTTTCTTGCACTTGCACACATCTCGATGCTACGCAACTGATGTTCCTGGCACTTGCACACATCTCGATGCTACGCNTTGCACACATCTCGGTGCTACGCAACTGAGGTTTCTTGCACGTGCGCACATCTGGGTGCTACGCAACTGAGGTTTCTTGCACGTGCACACATCTCGGTGCTACGCAACTGATGTTCCTTGCACTTGCACACATCTAGATGCGACACAACTGATCTTTTCCGCAACAGGATGCACCAAGTCAAACTCCACCAAACAGCATGCATGGCAAATCGTGTCAAATGGAGACGCTGTAAATTACAGGCGATTGTTGATTTTTCCGCCAGATTTGGCGAAAAAAACTGACGTTTGGACATTGTCAAAATATTCAATGATCAATTGCATCTGAAAACATGATATGCAGTCTACTTCTGAAAAAACACATTTTATATGGAAAAACACGGTAAAATCAACACCATGATTGCAAGAACAACAAACGGCTGCAGATACTCAGCACATGTAGTCACAGTCGACATTGTTCCAAGCCGGGCAAACCCCCCCGGCGGAGCCAACATGTTGCTACGTACCCGCGCGAATGAACAGTGACCACCAGGATTGTCACATCCAATTCCCCCCAAATGTCAAATGTGCTAGTTCTTCAGATTCAATTACTAACTTGTAGCAAGTCAAACACTTTGCCCACATACCCTTGGAAGATACTGCAGACTCTTCACCAGCAATTTGCAAAATCTATAAAGGGTTTTCTTTGGGGGGTTGAGGGAGGTCTTGGGTTTCAGCATAGGCGCAAATCAGTGAACCCCAGCGACAATGTATTTCCTTACCGCTTGGGCGAGCATCTTCCAACATCATAAAAGTTCCTGGGGACTTTCCCTACTTATCCTCACGATCATCTCATCATTTAACCCTGTATATCTACCGTCATGCCGTCAACATGTACTATATGAATGTACCACCCCTGAAATTTTCAACGAATAGATACCCAAAAAATGGCCGATTTTTTTTGAAGCAGCCGGAGATCACAAAGCTTTCGAAGGCCCAAGCATTTTTAGGGTATCCATTCCTAGGTGGTTGTTTCCATTTTTGAAATATTCTTACCCTGTTTTTCTGGGTAAATGATCCAATTTGACTATGTCTATGTGAAAATTTTCCCCAACAGCAATAGCTTTGGGGTCGAAAAAGCCATAGTAAAGGTTTCGGGGCAGAATTGCTGTGGGTTTAAATTTCGAGGGTTGATATGCCTGACGCACACACCAAACTGCAGACCTGAAGCTTCAGCAGCTGTCGAAGGTCCAAATTGTTGGGGAATTTGGAGGGTTTTTTCCGCTGGCTGATGTGGAAAATTTATGGATGCCTTAGAAACGTTAAGGTCAAAATGGATGCCTTGCTAGCTGCTGATATCAAAAGGTTAGTAAAGGGTCGTAGGTTGAACACAAATTGTAGGAAACATATGTGTTTTGTTATTTTAAGTGCTGTAAGGATTGTACGGCGAGAAGTCTTGTGATTTTTTCTGACAAGCGAGTTAAGGCAGCTATATATTCGTTTCCAAAAACATTAAGAATTATATATATATATATATATCGAAATAAAATCAACTTATCTATATTGGACTATGATCTTGATAGACTTCATCTTGATGTGAATGCCAAAAGAAGAAGCAGTAGATGATTCTCATTGCTATCAACCATTTGCTTCAACAAGAACCCTCTTGACTTCCACAACTTTCCAGTTGCGTTGCACTTCCGGCAGATAGTGGGCCCCTCCTAGTTAGTTGTAAATGAGATATTTGACCACAGTAAACCCTAGGGGTTCATCACCTCAGTTGTTTCATAGCGTCTGACCCAGGAATGTGCATTCAGGTATCCAACAGTTGCAGCCCTAAAAAACCTAGCAGTTCGCACACCTGAAACACTTTGGGGCTGGAAGATGAGTTTTGGGAAGGGCTGAAAACACTGGGGGCAGGTGCGAACTGTTAGTGTTTTTGGGAGTCTTACTCAGCCAATTGCTAACCTGAATGAACTTTTTGGTTTTTACATAATTATTTGGTAGGACAAAACAACTTAAAACTTTTATCAAGCATGAATCCCAAATAATTACTGTATCCCTTACCAAATACTTATGGTAAAAGAAACTGGTACATAATTATTTGGGATCATTAATGGCTGAGTTTTCGGAGGTGTTTTCGGGGTCCCATGGCGCCTGTACTGAGCCTCCAGGTCACCCAACCACCACCGACGTCGACGTCTCGCTGGCACAACGGCGGTCCGCGACTGGTGGCTGGCTACGGAAACGCTCCGAGAAGTTGAAGATTTGGAAAGAACGCTATGCGTGGATTGAGGTGCCAACTTGGACTGTTGGCTTTTTCGTGGATCTTTTTGGGGGGCAGAAGTTGTGAGTATACCTTTGGTCAACTGATGTCTTTAGGGATAACTTTGATTTTGTTTTTTTTTTGAAATCTTTTTTTGGTTTGGGGTGTGTGTAAAAACACATCTTGGTGGCATGCAACATTTCCGAGTGGCGGTTTCATTTTTTTGGCGAGAACTTTTCTTTTAACATCGAATTATGGGGGAAGATTGGGTCTTATTTTGACGCATTTTTGCTGGATTGGTTTTGTTGATATTTGTTTTTGTTTTTCTTTAATATATATCAATTTGGACCAAGAAAAAGGTAGTATGGAATATACAAAAAAAATTGGCGAAACTTGGATTTGTCTTTTTCTTTGTTGGTCATTTTGTTGATCCTTTTGATTCTACATGGGAGGGATAATGATTGCACCATGAAAGATCACCATAGATAAGAGGTAGGAATGTAGGAATATGTGGCAGAATAGGTTCTGTTCACCTTTGCATAGCCATATTTCCAAAGTTTGAGTGAAAAGACCTCCCCTGATGAAAGACCTCCCGAGGCAATGCTGGCATTGCTGGAGAAATGCTATATTAGTTTGTTTTCAGGGTACCTTAACAATTTAACAACTTATGCAAAACACCACCTTAACACAAGACTGGGTGGTGGTTTCAAATATTTTTTATATTCACCCCTATTTGGGGAAGATTCCCATTTTGACTAATATTTTTCAAATGGGTTGAAACCACCTTAACACAAGATGAGCTGGTTTCCACAAAGAACACACCAACTCAACGCCACTTCACCACGAGATGGGTTTTAGGCAAGCCCGTGAAAAACTCGACCAAACAAACAGAAAAAGTTCGAACTCTAGCCGTTAAAAAGATAAGCGGTTTTATATTTAGATTGTCTAAGGTATAAGTTCGTATCGCAATCTAGTGCGGGCTTTCATATCAACTATGAAATGAACGGTGTCCAACGGCTGGTGGATTTGTGTGCAATCTAGTCTCCACATCACATAACGATTGTTTGACCAAAGATTTCCCAGTACTGCATCGGCTTGCCAACAATGTCCCTAAAATGATGTTTGTTTGTTTCTATTAACCTCACCCTAAAAGGAGATAGAAACAATTATTATTTTTTTTCAATTGTTTGAAAAATCAATGGTGACGTACTGGGACATTCAGGACCCACACCCTGTGGGTGAAGGGATTGTTGTCACAACACCGCCAAATTGAATCAATAAAAAATCTACCATCAGAGGTTGGTTTCTCCTCTAGGTGGTGGTTTCAAACGGGTGGGTCGAGGTTTCAGCAACTAGTACTGCATACGTAAACCAGTGGGGTCCCCCCCCCCGGTGATTATATTTCCAAAGGTCCGGTTGTGGTTTCAGCAAGTCTCCGGATTGAGGATCCGGTGATCCCCAACTTCTATCCAAAACACCTCACTCAGCAACTTCCCCAAACTTTTTTTGAGTTGCTCATCTCATAGAAATTCTGTCATATCCCCAAGATGTAACTCTCAAAATTTGGAAATTTGGTAAATGTTTGGAACTATAAAACTCTAAGTAAGATGTGTCAAAAGTTTTTTTGGTACTTCATTTTCCTCACTCAGGAAAAACGGAGGGGCACCTTTTTTTTTGGCTTCGGAAAACTTTACCCTCGGATGGTGAACGACTCGACTGGGCTAGAAAAGATCCAGGATGGAGAATTGCGCTTTGCTCCGAGGGCTGGTGATCCTGATGTTTCTTGTCAACTTCCGAAGGGACTCAACTTGCGCAGCAAAAACTTTCCCACACATTTTTTTCGGGACAAGTTTTTTTTTTTTAACCCTCAAAATGGCCCAACAACATTGCAGGGTTTTGTTGTAGGTCTTGTGAAATAGGGCTTTGAAATTCGCCCAAAGATTTGTGGCAGGAAGAAATTGTGGTCAATGAGCGTGTTTTCGTGATACAATCGGAATTCTAATAGGAAAAAATCCAGGAGGGAAAAGGTAGTACTACTGTGGATTGGGGTCCAATATCTACAAAAATCATTCTTGGGATTTTTTTCTTCCCAACTCCTAATACCTTAGTTGGACAAAAAAAGGAGGAACTACGAACTACCAAAACCGTCATTTCAGAAAACCTATAGAATCACCGTTTGGGGTCGGTCAAAATCACCCATGGATGGTGATGGCCTGCTTGTCATTTCTCCTGGACTGTTGATATAACAGAGCTACGAAAAAAACATGTGTTTTTGGGAGATTCTAGCCGAAAAACATTGGAAACCTACGACTGAATTCCGTTTGGCGTAGATATTGTTTAGGTTTAAATCTGTATCTCTATCCAATGAGATGGTCGAATCTCTTGTCTTCCAAAAAGTCATTTTAACATTGTTCTTTTCACATCTTTATTTAAGGTTTAAACGTTGCAATCATTTTTTGCACACAACATGGGGTCGCTGAAACGAGTGTTTAACCTTTTCTTTTCTAAATCTTTCTGACATGATTTCAAGGTGACTTCAACTTCATTCATCTTTTGGTTGAGATGTCATTGAATTTCTTCAAGTTTGAGGCTACACAATTGGTTTTTGTTGCGAGCTGCGGGCCAAAACTATTGAGAACTTAGAGAGCAATAAAATCCTTGAGCAAATCAACAAATCTCACAGGGGCTGCCCAAGAATATTGGTGTGAGAATTGTTACTGAAGGCGAAGAATGCTACTCGCCTGTTTTTCTTTGCAGCACACCTACATATTCTTGTTGATTTGTAATTGGTAGGGTCCCACCTTGCAGACATAACATGGCTGGCGTGTCTCATCTGAGGATGCCATCACCATTCGAATTGCCTTGACTGCAGATAGCACTTCAGTGTCCTTGATTGGCATCTTGGCGCAAAAAAACCGAAGCAAAAAAGGTGAGGGTAACCCATTTTTACCCAATACCCGAAATCCAAAACCAGTGCTCTATTGGTAGGGAGTAAAGAAAATAGCAACCAAAAATAGGTATCCAACTGCCAATTTTTGGTGAGTTTTTCTCCATGATCCGACTTTGGAAGGATGCCGGGGCATATTCTGTTGGGGAAAGATGTAGGAAAAACCCATGGTGATCTTAAATATGCTAACCAAGCCACCTATGCTCCAAAAACCCATTGAAATCCTCCGATTGCAGGCCGCTGCAAGGGGGGGATGGTTATATAGCCCTAACTCAGTGGTGATCGTAGCTCAGGTTTTTCCAGCTCATTTGTCGCTGGGATATGCCTACTCAGGGGATTTACTTGTCATGAAAAATGGCCACCTACTGAGCGAGATGATAATCTTAGCAGCATGATGGTCAACCAAGTGGCAGTCAAACAATTAAAAGTTAAACTGTTGAACCATACATCACACGAGCACAAGCATATATACATATATATATATATATACACAGTTGGGGGCGGGGGTGACCATATATATATATATAATATATATATATACATATTATAATTATCAATCTGTACATACATATCTACATATTCACTACAAATTGTTTAAGTTGTGGTTTGACACTCCAGGTCTCTGTACCTAATAAAATCCCAACCACCAACATCAACCACCAGCCAGCGTCTTAGATCTACATACATACCTTTTTGCAACCTTTCTTAAATAGAGGACCTTTTTGGTGGCCGTCATTGTCATTATCATCATTATCACCATTATCATCATTATCATCATTATGATCATTATCATGATTACTATTACTAGTATCATTATTATCATTATCATTATCATTATTATTTCTTTAGTCGAAACCGCAGCTGATCTGAGCCGCCTTTGAGCAGAAGTCAACCCCAAACCTGTTTTCTTTTGGTCGTTTTTTTTTGGTTTTCAAATCAACAAGCCAGTTTTGAGGATTTTCTCATAGCTGGTGGCAACTCAAATACTTTTTTTTTTGTTTTCATCCCGAACCTTGGGGAAGATTCCCATTTTGACTATCGCATATTTTTCAAATGGGTTGGTTCAACCACCAACTCGTCTCATACGGCCATGAATTGTCAGGATCCCTTTTTTTGAAAAGCACCGGCCCCCAAAAACGGTTAAAAAAAATCCCGGTCATTTCTTATTACAAAGGGGTTTACTGGGATTATACAAATCTCACAATTACATTGGGATTTGAACCCCCCTCCTTCCTTCGTTACAACTGGTTACTGGGGGTGAAAAATCTCGTTTGCAACTAGGGATTTCTGCTACCAGCAGGTGATACCACCATGCCCGTGGACCTTAAGAGTCTTACCTGCTCCAGTCGCATCGGTGTACCTGTGAGCACCTCCAGTGCTCGTAGAGGAAGCCTAGGCTGGTGGGTTGGTGGTGGGGGTTGGTGGGGTGGTGGGGTGGTGGGGTGGTGGTGGTGGTGGTGGTGGTGGTGGTGGTGGTTGATTTATGTGAATCTAAGAGTGCTTTTTTGAGGAAATTCTTAGGGGGATTATGAAGGGACAATGATGGTTGATAACCGTGATAACCCCTTAAGATTTGGCCGGCCTTATTTCTTGGGAGGGGGTTGGGATTGGGGTGTGTGTACCATTAGATTGCCATGATTCAATGGAGTTCCAAAGTGATTTTTGTAGAGTTGGCGTTTTCTCTCCAAAACAAATTGTCAGATCCCTACATATGTGTTGGGAAATGATGAGGGGCTGGGTTTTGAGGCTCAATCTGTGTCGATTTACAATATACAATATATCATGTGGTCAAATTATAGCGACATCACACGTTTTCGCACCGCAAAAGGTAGCTGAGGGAGGGGTATCCCCTTATTTCAGGGAAATCAAGTTTGGTGAAGCATTATGATTTGGCCAGATATCATGTTAATGTTTTTTTCAACAATTAAGTTGCCTTGACAAGTCAAAGGAGTGACAGTTGAGAGTTTACACCCTGGAACAGGGTCTGAAAGCTCAAAATAATGATTCCAAGTTTGCTTCCTATCTTTAAGGGCTCCCACTTTTCAGTTTCCAGCCATTCTGTTTCAAGGGGGTGTAAAGGCTTTGGCCAAGATCCTCACTTACATGGTTTACCCAAATATGCCCCAGAAACACAGAAACAATCAACAAAACAACATACTTACACAATTTTTTTTCCTTCAACCAACTAACTTTGCAGCCATTTTCCTTTGAAATGCCATCAAGCTCCAAGTGGCATCGTGTTTTCATCCAACTTCTTGTAACGCTTGCGGGTTTCGCCCTGTTTTCCCATCGCGGGCGTGACGCCATGGCGGGTCCCAACATGGGACCGGGTCCGACCAGCTTTCATCGTCGGCCCTTGCCGCCACCGGCCGTGGCTTTCGCCTCACCTGAAGGACGACGGCTCTTTTCCGAAGCCTTGGGGCAAGGCGAAAACACGACGGGAAAACGCGGAAAGGGGGGGGGGGGTTGAGGAACGGGAGAAAAAAATTGGGAGAATTTGCCACGTTGATGATGATGATGATGATGATGATGATGATGATGATGATGATGATGATGAAATACAGTATATGAAAGTTTTTGAGAGGTTTGTGTTGGAAGGGAAAGTTGGGGTGTGGGAATTTTGGGAGGGAACTTGAAGAGATTTTGTAAAGAGGGAATGTCTTTGGTATGATGTGGGGACATGAAGCAACATTTGTGAGAAAGCAAATGGTGAAGATCATGCTGAACATGGATTAATACGAGATATTAAATCAAAAATGCCCCAGCAGCATAGATTGTGATATGAGGCGTCCGCAAGTCATGACAAGTCTGTGTTCTCCACAATCTCCTTTTCAAGAATCCCAGATTGACTGGAAGTTCAAACAAAAGAATTCCTTAAGGCGGAACCATTTTTGTTAAACATATGCATAACAAATCAATGCCCATCATTTGAGCATGAAATCCATACACCTGCTACTTCCTTTCAGTTGGCCCTCAGACCTATACGACCTCCTAACGACTTTTGTTTCGAGGCAGCATGGGTTGTTTCTTCCGCTTGATCGAGCAGTTCCACACTCAAGGGGAGCCCGCCTACTGTGGCTTGGGCACTGTGGCCATGGTGTTGAACGCTTTAGGCCCCGCTGATTTTTTCGTGGAGCCGGGTCTGGTGAGGTTCGCAAAAAAGCAAAGATGATTAGAGGGAAAGAAAAACGTTCAGGGATTTTTCCATGGTTTTCATAGATTTAAGATTTCCAAGCGAAATCATCAACTTCAGATTTCCATGATACTAGCTACAGAAGCTTTTGCGCAAGCTTGATAAACACCATTGATACCATACTTCAAAGTATTTTTTTGCCTGCAATCTATTCACCTACCCATGATGCATCACATTGTCGCATGCTATCACTGAATGGTCCTTTTTTCATGGCCAATCCTTTGGAACACCAATCGACCGAGCTTTTTTTCTTCAGAAATTGATGTCAAGTGGCGACAAGGGTAAGTGAAATTCGATCCAAAAATCAATAGCTTTGCGGTATCATCTCATCTTAAATCTGGTCAGTGGGATTTTCAGGGACCCCCAAGAATGGGAATCCCCAAACCTATGGGAATGGAATGGGAATAGTATGGGAAGCTTATGATAAGGGGGTCCCATTTCCTTGAGAATTCCTTACCGAACTTCCCTTACCCAACGTTCAACGCCTCGTTGCCTCGTTCGAAGGTGTTGATCCCAAGCGAGTTTGGAAAGGCCCCTGGCGATGGTTTTCCGAAGCGCTGTTGGATTGTTGCGAGCCACTGGAGGTCGTGAAGGCCGAATAAACGGACGGTCAAAAAACGTGGGTTTTTTTTGTTGCGTTTTTTTTTTAATGACAAGCCTATACGATTAGGTTGTCCCCCCTCCCAGGATGCAATCGTGGCAAATGAAAGTTTTTCAGGATTCCATACCAAAAAATGTAATAAGCCTGCTGGTGACTGTTGCTGGGCAGGGGGACAACCCAACCTATACGAGAGATACTAGGATTCGTCCTGCTGATATTTGATGTACATGGATGTAAATCACCTCCAGGTTGATGCAGGTCGTAAGTTACGTCCCGTAAATGGGTCAAAAGTTATAAACCAACTTACTAACTAATTACCAACTTTCATGGACACCCTAGTATGGGAAGTTGTTGTCCGGCGAAATTGATGGGCGATTTCGGCGAAAGTGAAGCATGCAGTTGGAGAATTATTGGTGAGTCTCATATAAAAATATTTCTGGAAAAGCACTTGAATCATTCGCAAAATTTCTGCGTCTTTTCTGTGTGTTTGAAATAGCAAAGGGATTCCTATCTACACATTCCTATACTATTCACTACTTAGAGGTTCAGGATACTTAGTAACTGGATATATGTAGGTTTATAACCCTAGTTAGGGGACATATAACCCACTTATAGGGGTTATAACCCTGGTTACTATCCACTTACTAAGTATCCGGAACCTCTAAGTACCACTTGGGGGGCAGAGACTGGAAGTGGACGTGATGATATACAGTGATCCAGGTGAGATAGAACCCCCCGTTTTCCACCAGATCCCCACAGAAATGAAATGATTATACCCATAGCTAGTCCATAAATGGGTGTTGAGCCAGCCAGCCCCTACTTGGAGGATCATCCCAGGACTTGTAAGTGGTTAATGACCATGGTTTATAAGTCCCCTAAGTAGGGTTGTGGGACCCCCTTCCAAATGGCCCAAATGGCTTTTAATTGGGGGTTACTAACCACTTACTGAGTGGGATGATCTTCCAAGTACCCCCCGCTGTGGATGTGGATGGTTCTTTGGAAACTAATTTTTGGAGACCGAGATGAGTTTTGTTGTTACAGCTTCTGGTTCTTGGGTGTGTAGATAGATACGTATAGATACGACAAAAGGAAAGATGAGAAGATCACATAGGAGATGTCGGGGTAAGATAAGTTGAACCAAGAGCTTACACGAGAGAGGGTAAAACAACATATGATAAACGCAAGGCAAGCTAAGATAGGTAAGATAAAGACAACTCCGATAAAGAAACCTACTACCACCATGCATAGGATACGACGAGACGCGGCAGAATAGGCTACTCAGTGTTTTTTTTTTCGTGGGCCCTATGTATAGACAAGAAGGACATCAGGAACAACCCATCAAGGCGGTTTGCCCACAGTTTTTTTTCAGGAACGAGGAATCACCTTCAGCAAAGTAGCATGCCTGGCCCGTTGCAATGGTGCCCATGTGGAAGCACGTCGTGCCGATGAAGAGAACGTGACTTTTTCGGACGGCCTTGGTTGACTTGGTCGTGGTGGGGTTTTCTCACCGTGGTGGTTTGGTGACCGGTAAGACCACGCAATAAATTTTCAAAACAGGAAAAGTTGTTGGAAGACTTGTCTGGTTTGAACGACATTTTTTTTCCCTGAAAGGCACACAAGGAAAGGGGAAGAGTGGAAGAATGTAACAACCAAGTGGGGCTGTAGGCTACAGGTCATCAGAGATGATCATCCTAATTCACAGATAGAAATCTCCAGTTTATCTAAGAAATAACAGGGTTTTGTCGTGAATGTTCATTTTTAAGGCCTTTTTAAAGAGTGATGTTTCCAACCGTTTTCACCCACCCGCATACGACTTCTATGGAGGTTTCCACAGAGTTTTCATGCTGGGTTTTCTACGAAGGATATGCTGCCTTTGCTTGTTTGGTTGGTTGTTTGGTTGGTTGGTTGGTTGTTTGGTTGGTTGGTTGCTTGGTTGGTTATTTCGTTGTTTGGTTGTTTCGTTGTTTGGTTGTTTCGCTGTTTGGTTGTTTCGTTGTTTGGTTGGTTGGTTGGTTGGTTGGTTGGTTGGTTGGTTGGTTGGTTGGTTGGTTGGTTGGTTGTTTGCTTGTTTCCGTTTGTTTCAGTTTGTTGGCTCAAGATACTTTTTTTTTCATCAGCAGCTAAGTGAGATATGGTAAGATGCAGTCATGTATAGTTCCGTCTTATACAGTACCTAGCTCCCCCCCGGTTTAAGGTACCCACCTGTAAAGGAAACCAATATACTTAATAAGCCCTTATAGGTGTGTTACCTTAGGGTCGAGGTAGGTTGACCGAACAGTATTCTCGCACACTTCTGAGGTGACATTGGAAGACTTTCGTCGGGCATTGCGAAGGACTTGTGAAGACTCTGTAGATCCAGAGGAGAACTTTCAGGTTGGGTTCTTGCCATGAAAGAAAACACATGTAGGTGGTGGTTTCAAATATACATTTGGATATTTACGTGTTTATTATTGTTTATTCAAATTCAATTATTTTGTTTTAATTGTCAGTCATTTTTGGGGAAGATGAACCCATTTTGATGAACATTTTGGAAGGAATTTGTAGAACAAAACAGCTTGATATCTGAGGCTGCAAAATTGCAACGAAACCACAGATCAATATCTTACCGTTTCCAGATTTCAAGGCAGTTCCGAAAATAATTGAGACATAAAGTGAAGGGAATCTCAAGACTGTCAACCTCCTAAGTTTTTCAGGGGGTCATGGTGTCATGCACATACTTTGATGAGGGTTTTCATCAAAACTATCTTGACCAGGAATAGAAAGGGCTCCAATCAACCTTTTCAGACCTAAGATGGGTCACATTCATAGGTCATAGGACTTCCTGTACCCCCTAAGGCTATTTCTGGTAGCTGGTCTTGATATCTGCAGGAAGGGCTTCTAGGAGAAACTGCAGGTGTCTCTTATTGTGTCTCGTTTTTTGTTGTTTGGATGCAACAAACAATACCATGTTCCATTCGTTTGGTCTAAGAACGGCCATGAAATTTTGTAGATAAATATCTTTGGAGTTTCTTTGTCCTCTATTTTGGGGTGGAAAAACCATCCAAAAAGAAGGCAAACAAAAACTCCAATCAAAACCAGGGGGTCATCAAAGGGTTCCAGGTTATATATATATATATATCAAATCTTAAGATACCCACCTGATTTTTAATAGTTCGCCCTTGAAAAGTTTCCGAAACCCAACAGGAAAGGCAAACGTCTTCCAAGCACCATTTTTCAGGGGAAAACTCGCTGTTGAACTTTCGGGGGTGTAAATGTAAATCTCCAATGAAAATGGGGCCCCACTCCACGGGAAATGGACGAAAAGTAAGAGAGGTAACTGGGGTTATAACTCAGCCCTATAGAGTCACTGGGTGGTGGCAATTCAAATATTTTTTTAAAATTTTCATCCCGATTTTTGGAAATGATCCAATTTGACTTTTTAATATTTTTCAAATGGGTTGGTGCAACCACCAACTAGGTTATGTGCACCCCTACTTTCCTAATTGGTTTTGGGCCCACTTTAAAAGGGTATGACCAACCTTCTGGGTCTTCACTGCGACAAGATTGCTTGGAAATCAATTCAACCAATTGGTGGATCATATCAAGATATTTGAGCCTTACTAAATTCACAACACAATAAAGATACCCTAAAGAATCATGGGATCTCAAAACAGATGGTTTGGAGATCCCAGACCCCTGCTATACAACATCCAACCCCCTCTATAGCGGGGTCCAGTGATTCTTAGGGTAAATAAATTCTTCTCAGATTTTTTTCGCACTTTAAGGTCAAACATCAGATCCCTTGATGATACCAAGAAGGTTGGTGGGGTTTTAGTGGTTCCCAGGCTGTACCTTGACCAACCACCTACTTGGTGGATCATCCCAGTGGATGGTAAGTGGTTACTGGGGGTTTTTATTTTTCCCAAGCCGTTTAGAAAAGAACTAGATCAAGTCTGATCCTTTGGGGGACAACAACAATTAACCATGGTTAACCATTTACTAAATGGGATGATCCTCCAAGTGCCCAACTAACCCAACGGATTTTTTCGATGTTGAAAAAATCATCGGAAAAAATCCTGGGCTTTCTATTTCGGGGTGTGTTTTATCGGAGTGAAACGAGCACCGCACCCAAAGCACTGCACCCTGTGAGCAGTGGGAGGTGATGATTGTTTCCTATAGTCGGAAAGCCTTGCAGCAAACGGGTGATGGACACTACTCCCCTGTTGGAGGAGAGGGCGTTAGTTGGGAGGAGAAAGTTCGGGCGGCGTGGCAGTACTACCCGTCGTGGCGAAAAGGAATTTATTAACGAACAGGGTTTTAATTTTATACATCCCAACTGGTGCAGGATTTCTTCCAGCAACAGTAGCTCCTGAATATAGGCCATCCCAAAAGGAAAGGATCATCTTCCAGCCATTTATTTTCACGGGCGAAGAGCTGTCAGTTTCAGGGAGGAAAAAATGAAAAAAATATTAGTATCAATAACCTCGTGCTGAATCTGTAGAAACTTACAATCAACATGAAACGTCTTGGAAGATTGATTTCCTTCGGCATTACATCATTGAAGTAGAGTGACGCATGATGTCACCCATGGGTTGACACCAAAACTGAGCAGTGAAAAACAACCCTTTGTTGTTTTAGGTTAGCAAAAACAGAGGTGAACAACTACGGTCATTTCGGGATTATTTTCGTGCTTGCCCACGAAATGGAACGAAATCGTGCCAATTCGTAGCCACATGGAACCGTGGACAATCTCCAAGAAGCTTAACCACCATGACAGCAACCCACTAACTCCCTGCCCCCACCTCTTCATTTGACATTGACATCTTGGCTGACAATCACCTTTGCCTCATCCCGAACGATTCTTGTCCAACCAAAACGGGAGGATATCATGCGGAGACCGACCAAGTGCTGATCTTGGACGTGGCAAGATTTAAATATCCACCTCACTGGGTGCCTTTGAAGACACTCTGGGAGGTGCAAACTCCTCCTCCTCCCGGGGCCCCTCAAACCCGAAAACAACACCAACCGACACAACTGTTGGATTCTTAAAACCAATGATGTGATATGAATGGGGAGTTTTTCCATGCCATTGGAAGCTGAGTTGAACAAACGTTGCGCTTCATGTTTGGCTCCCGGGTTTGTGTGTATGACATCTCAAACATTCGGCTCAAAACAGTTCAGCATCCGAGGAGAACGTAGCTTGTGGGTGGTACCCCTACAGCCCTGAAATTTGGGTGTTCTTAGCCACCCAAAAGCTCATACCCCAAGTACCAAACATCCAGCTGGCATTTAATGACATCTAAGGGATACTATTAGCACCTTCAAAGTTCTTTTTGACAAAAAGCAAGTTTGAAAACTCCGACACACACCTGAAACAAAACACAACTCAACCAACCTAACACAAACACTACCTACATTTTTCGCTTGTTATCCTGTGTTGTTTCTTTTGCCAGGCCATGTTGTACGTGGACAAGGAAACCAAGCGTTCACGTGGTTTTATGCTGGTCAAATCCAATGAATGTATCAAGGTTTCTCACATGGCTTTGGTTTGGAGATGGCCCGAGTGCAGTGCCTTGACGAAGAAATGGGATGTTTTTGGATGTTTTTGGAGTCAAGAAGGAAGAAGGGTGAAAAAAAGGGCCAGCTTTTTCCCCAGATAGCAAGAATTGTATGGGGTTCTTACTTCCAATAGGAGGGGTGGGGGGGTGGTCACCAACTTTGGCGGAATGGACGTGGTGCCATTGCTGAGTGCCACTGCTGGGTGCCATTGGTGGGTGCCATTGCTGGGTGCCATCCGCTGGCCGGAAAGGGGATACACAATGCGGTTCCCAAGGGCAAATGGCAAATGCAACCGGGCTGGTACATATATGTGTATATATATAAATAAATATATGCACAGATATAGATAGGTGAGTGCTTATGTCAAATTTCTGACATTATGAGGCGCAACAAATCCAGTTGTACTCAGGACGACAAGGTATGACTCTGTACTAGAACCTTTTTTGGTACTACAAAGTACCACTTCGTTCCTCATGCAAGTAATACCCAGTGCCACCAAATAATATTTCGTACTACCAAGTACTACTGCGTGCTACAAAGTAGTACTCCGGACAGCAAACTACTATAGGAGCAGAATGGGGTTCCCGCCGGCAACTCGGAAATGTCCGAGTTGAGTTGGCAATGCTGATGCGGGCCATCGCGGCCACAGAGAGGCGGCGCTTGCGGGCTGCGATCAATGGTGCGTCGCTTCGAGGTCCAAGATTGCCTTGGAACTATTATTGTAGCTCTGGATTTGCATGCTGACGATGTTCATCAACTGGCTCAACACAAACAAGAGTTCGTGCTGCGATACTTGCCCCAATGCGTATATGTCAAATTAGATGAATGTGATCATGTGTTCTTGCTAGCAAAATGTTGTTCGAAGCACGGCAGCACCGGCTATTCTCCATAATGCAGCAACTGCTCCAGCATGGTTGGGCTTCTGCAATCAAACCACTGAAAAGGAAATGGCACTTTTTGCCGGGCGTGATGGATTTTAAGTGCGCAGTGGAACGCACAAGGAACCAGGCTGGTTGATTACAACTTTGGGAATGATTTGGGTAGAGATTTGACGGCGCCTCTACCTATCAATGAGCAAGAAGTGAAGCCGTATGGTATTGGTGATCAATTCCCTTGTGCCATGGACCCTAGGGTATTCGGAGGATACATCGGAGTGAGGTTGCTTAGTGTGACAGAACCTGGGTTCAATGATCGATTGACCATTGAGGCTTGCAACGTGATGCTTGAAGAGTTTTATCTCTTTGAGTTGGGAGTCTTGTCTCAATTCCATCCTATGGAGACTGAGACTGATGAAGAAAGGAGGATAAACCTGAAAGAACGCGAAGGAAAGCAATAGCTTATCGCGCTGCTCTAGGATGGCCCTCTTCAATGTCACAGACTTAAGTACGCCCAAGATGCTTTTTGAAGAACAAGAAAGAATTTGACGAACAGGTTTGACCACCTTTGCCAAAAAGAGCTTAGCGCTACCGTTCTCTGCAATTGTTGCCGTAAAAAAAGCCGCATTGTTTATTTGCATGCGCCACGCCTGCCTTTCACAGCATCTCACCGAGTCACAATAGCTGTTTGATATAGTGACGCTCCTGTCACGCCACCATGCCAATTTGTTTGCTTTTGAATATTCCAGCATAGGTACTGGGACGCCGGGACGCACCACAAAAAACAGCAAGAACGGAGTGTTTCTGGAAAAGAATTAATATGTGTGCATGGTGAGGTCCGAGCTTTGGACCGTGTCATTGTGCCATCTTCTGCTGCGCAGACGGTGGTCCCACCCACAGAAGCTTCAGAACGCCGCTGCCGGACTCCACGCCGGCATGAAAAACGCTGCAAAGTGGTCGTGACAGGTACCATGTCGTAGTTCCATTGTGTGTTGCATCCCAAACATGTTGTGCACTGGGGATTTATGAAAAAAATGTCCATTCAGTCACATCGCAGGTAAGATACGGATGTATCAAAACGCAGAAACTTTCAAACTGCGAATTCCAGTGGGTAAGTCTTTAATCTTTATGCTGATACGGCCAGGAACATCTGCCGAGATCTCTGGTGAAAAGGCTCGTACCTTTGGTTCCTTGGACAGGGTACCAGACTTGAGTCGGCATGGTGAAAGTCCTGTACTTAAATCTGCTTCAGAGTCATTAGTCCTGAACTCCAGGGCCCCATTTGGCCTTTTGGGGAAAGGTAGCCATACATTTTGGCATGGTACCCCCCTAAAGATGCTAGAATAGGGGGATTCTGGATCTTTGATTTTGGGGTTGTTGATTTTGTTTCTATCTAAGATGTTTAGGATGAAGCGGGTCATCAAAATTACCCACTTCTCTAGCATTTATGTTCCCTTATTGCAAGAGACCATTTTTTCTTCACATTTTTGAGAGCTTGAATGTGGTATTCATGTCAGATCCTCAAAATTTGGGGGCATAACCGCCCCCTATGTTGCATACATTTAGGTCGATTTTTGGGGACATAGCCCGCCCACAAGTTTCATACATTACTATGGACCCCCAAATGATGTAAAAACAGGGGTACCCCGTTTGGAATGAGATAGGGTGGGCATGGAGGAGGGAAGCAACCGCATTTGATATTACGATTTTTTTTGCCAGTCAAGGTGCAAGCCCGTGAGTTTGTCTTGGATTGCAGTGTAGGGGTTGTTGCTTTACATCCCGCCACATTTCCAAGCAACTGAGGAAATGTCAAAGGGATGTACAATGAAGGCAGTGACCTTGTCATTCGCTTTGCGTCGACGTGGAGTGCACAGGCAGCAGTGGCAAATTGGTCTGGTTCTACATGGGCAAAGCATTAGAGATTTCTTGGCTCTTAGCTTCTTCGCTCGCCATTTAAAAATGGAACGAGTGCCACTGGGCCCAAGGGCGCCCATTTTTTCGAGTGAGACCAGACGCTGCCCAACGAAACATGTGTGTGACTGTAGCAGGGACTTTCCCATGGAGGAAGAAATATATTATATTTATTTCTGATATTTATTTGTACGATGGACGTACAGGAGCCCCGGTGTCATCTCTGAGGCATTTGCACCTTTATGGCCCCAGTGCCCAGTGTCATCTGTTTGGTCTTTGGGGCTTTGTAGCCGCAGTGTCATCTGAGTGGTCTTTGGGCCTTGATGGCCCCAGTGTCATCTCTTTGGCCTTTGCACCTTTATGGCCTTGTTTCATCTCTTTGGGCTTTGCGCCGCTTTTTGGCCCCAATTTTATTTCTTTGGCCTTTGTGCTTCTGTGGCCGCAGTGTCATCTCCGCCCAAGAGCAGGCTGGAAAATTGGGCAAAAAGCGGGCCACTGTTGACATTTCACAGTACGGGTGCAACTTGTAAAATGCCCGCTAATGACCATTCAGTCTCCCCGCCAATGACTACTCGAGTCCATTTGTTTAGAAAGATGTTCGTGTTTCAGGCTGGGGGGGTTGTCCATTGCTGACCTTGTTTCGTTGCAGGCTCCAACTGCGTTGCTGAATCGGTGCTCACGAGACCCCTTCCCTGAGGCAGCCCTTCGCGAAGGGTGCTTTTGGTTACCGTCGTTCTGCATGTTGGGTTTGGCGTGCATATAGCCAACAAGACCTTAAGCCACTTGCTCGCAGCAAAGCCGCTCCCTCGTGCGCGCGCTACAGTTTGTTTGGCTCGCCGCATGGAGTATTGCCACGTGCCATTCCTGCGCGAGGAAGGCTTGCAAGCCCGGAGATGTCATCCTTTTCGCTTCTAGCCACTTGAGATTCTCAAGTTGAAATGCCACAAATGCTTGCGGCAGGTGGGGCTGCTCTTCCTCCGTTTCCGCTCGTCTGCACTGCTCTGCAAAGCAGTGGCGAGAAAAAAATGTCTTGAGTTTATGAAATGCACCAGAGTGTTACACCGTTCTCTGTTACACCTTTTCTCTACACGGACAACGCAAAAATTGGTTTTTGCTATCTGGGGTTAATGCTGGCATGATGTTTAGGAAGTCGAAATGTAGGTGTTACCGGTATGACATTGAGATAATTTGCCCTGATGATGATGATGATGATGATGACGACGACAACAACGAAGATCAGACGCGAAGGTGACTGAACTGGAGGTTTGTAGATAGTGATAGTGGTCTTACGTGGAGGTGTTTAACAGCATCTTCGGGCCTCACGAAGCCCTCGCCATTTCGGACCCGAACATATCCATGAGCATTGAAAAGGAAAATCATCTTCCAGACCTTCAGTGTTGGGCTTGACGGTCAAGCTCAGGGGTCATCAAATTACCAAGCCTGGGCGATCAAACGATACAATGTAGTGCATTGTTTGGGTTGGTAATATAATGACCCTTGTGTTAGTTTTTCGGGGGTATATCCGAGTTTGAAACATCGGTTTGTTGCACCTTGATCCTGAAAATCGAGAAAGATGCAATCGATTTGATTGGCTGGAAAAATGCCATCGATATAAAACATCTTGTATTTTACCACCTCAAGATGGACGACTTTGATTTGCGCCGTGTTTGGTGGATGGTGAGTTGGATCATATTTTGGCAACAACATGTAGGCAAACATGGCTTAGACGTTTACTCCGGTAGTAGTGGCATTTATGATGTTCGCGATTTTTTGCCCATTTGGGCATTTTTCGAAGTCACCCAAAAAGGGACAAAGACCTATAGATACGATGTTTGTTGTCCCCTTTTGCCAACCTCGAAATAGTCCCTTTTCCACACATACCACCACATCCGAAAACGACTCAGCTTTAATGACTATTTGTCTTTTTGGGCCTGTCATTCAACACAAGTTCGCAGTGGGTAGCCATATAATGTATTCGTTTTATGAAGAGACGTTTACAAACCTTCAAGATTTCCACTGCGAACCAGTGTTGAGGCGGGACCCAAACTCAGGTGATGATGCTAAAAATGCTGCATCCACCATGTCGGGCTGTCAACGTTCCTTCTATGATGCGCTTTCCGAGGGCGAGGGCCCCTTGCCCAGTCACCCACAGCAGGCAGCAGCCGAAGTCATCCGGCGCACGGTAGGCTTCATCGAGTCGGCCAAGATGCCCTTGAGGGTCGTGTGCAAAACGCCCGAAACGGCGGCAAGTGAAGAGGAAATGTTGGCTGAAAAATTCCAGCTGGCGGAGAGCTTGGCTGAAGTGGCAAGGAAAGTGAATGAAGAACTGAAGGAAGAATGCTTCAAAGTGGAGGAGATGGGAACAGTGGCATGAAGGGAAGGTTTAGAAGAGTGGGGAAATGAGCGATTTATTGGTGAAAGGTTTTGATATGGTAACTTTGATTGTAATTTGTTCTAATTCTGAATGGGATGTTGGCAATCGAACGCAACTTCGGAATGTTTTCGGGATCAGCCTTTCCATTTTGGAGATGACATCAGGGGTATCTTCAGATCCAGTGTTTGGAGCTTAAATGTTACTGACTATACCACTCAGTGATATGGAATGGCTGTGTTTTTAAAGAGCCCTCTCTTTCGCCAATCAGCTTTTCGATTCTTCAGTGCAGGGGTGTGCTTACACCCCTGAAACTTAAGATGGAACCTAAAAATCACCCAATTGAAAGAGGAAATCATCTTCCAAACCTCCATTTTTGGGTTCAACATGTTCATTTTCCAGGGTGATGTCAAAATGCCACCTTTCGATGTCTTGGTCAAGAGATAGATGAACAATCTACGAAAGTTCTGATCAAGCTGGATGTCTGTTTGACCTAGGTATGTATAGACAGGGGATTAATATGTACCCAGTTGGGGATTCCAACCAGCCATGATAAGGATCCTCGAATCCTAGAGCCTCGCAACTCTCAAAAAAATGCAACTTCAAACCTTCAAAAACCACCAAAAAAGCCCTCGATGAGAGAACCCCACAGCCTGTGTTGTGAGGTTTGAACGGGGGGTTTTGTGCCGTGGTGTAACGGTTCCCTTCCATTCCATGCCTCCTCCTCCTCCTCATAATTGAAATACCTCTTGCGGCAATCAACACATTTCTTCCTTTTTTAGGCCCCTTTGAGTCAATGATTTTCCGGCTGCAAACCCGTTTTCCTAAAATACGTGAAAACCTTTCCCCTCCTCCGGGGGTAATCCTGTCGAGATCATCATCATCGTCACAGCGTGCGCCCCGCGGAGGATGTTGTTCAGGTGGAGCAAATGAGTTGTCCTAACCTGGCAGTAGCAACCATGCTGGCTATCGAGCCGAAGATGTTTCAAGAGGTGCTATAGGAAAAAAAAACCATCGTTTCCCCTATTTGGATAATCATACCAGTTAGTAGGTGGTTAGTAACCCCCAATTTTTTAAGCCATTTACTAAATGGGATGATTTTCCAAGTACCATTTCTTTGAGCGTTTTTTTTCGGACCCCAAGAATCCTATTTGAGAGTTGATTTTTCCATAGTTTGCCCAAACCATGGTATTCGTAACTTCCCGGGAAGTTCAACGGTTCGTTTTTGCAAAAATGAAGGTTGGAAGATGAACATTTCCTTTTGGGATGGGGTAACTTTTCAGGGGCGACCCGTTAAACTTCCGGGGTGTAGGGGTTCTTACACTCCGGTCCACTAACATAACGATGGAACATCCTTCCCAGGGAAAGATGGGGCCGATTTTCCATGTGTCCCCCCGCGGAGATTTAACATAGATACAGACACAGAATAGCCTTCAGTTGAAAGGAGATACATCTTCCAAGTTAGCAGTTTTGGTGTCTATGTTGAATTTGTGGACTGTACAAATATAAATATATAAATATATATATATATAGGATCCATGTGACGAAAGGTATGTTTATCCTCCAGGGAACTAACTCACATACTGTTGATGGAAGAAATCCTGCACCAGTTGAGGTTGGCAGTTTATCCAGTCTATCCCATTATTTACAGGGCTTTATACATACCAGGTGGTTAGCGGGATTTCTTGCATCACTCTTTCCGCGTCTTCGGCACCTAGGCGCTTTGTCCGGACCATGCGGATGCATGGGAAGTTTTGAGGCCTTTGCTTACAGAACTTCCTGAGCGCTTAAGGACTCTCGTTGCGGCGTTCCAGGTTTTTTTTGGGGTGGTTTAGGTGGTTTCATGAAGGTACCTTCCACCATCCGCATCATAGTTTTGATTGAAGATATTGAAAAAATATCTATATAGTATGTTTCTTTCTTTTTGGTGCTGATTTTGAGCAGAGAGTAATTTTGGATCATTGGATGAACCACGCCGGGCCCCGAAACTGTTTGCCAGGAAGGAAGTAAAGGTCTTACAAAGTCAATGGGCCGATCTTCTGACCGCTCGAGATGAGATGTGTAGAACAGTCTCTGGATGCAAGACCTGTGGTGCCCGACAGACGTCTGCATATCCAAATGCTACATGAAAAAAAAGCTGCAAGATGGGCCCCCTACTAGTTGTGAATGGCCTTATACATGGTGAGCTGGGGTTATAATGGTTATTACCCCTATAATTAAGTGGACTTACGGCCCCTACTTATACTCTAACTGGTAGGGTCCCACTTTGTGGGGGTGGGGTGATTGCATTGGATGCCTTGGATGCTGGTGGGCTCTGGCAGTGAGGTTCCCCCTAGTCTCACAACCTTCCAAA
Source organism: Breviolum minutum Mf 1.05b.01 (assembly GCA_000507305.1). Lineage (NCBI taxonomy): Eukaryota > Dinophyceae > Suessiales > Symbiodiniaceae > Breviolum > Breviolum minutum. The sequence continues at coordinate 53,547 of DF240545.1, forward strand.
ACGAACATGCCAAAATGAAAGTTGTCTCAGGCTTGCCAGGCGTTCCTCAACACAACTTGGGGATGGTTGGGTGTCTCAAATGCGGGAGATCACCTGCCATTCACAGAAATGGTTTCGTCATCCAAGGATAAGACCCCAAAAACCTGGATGGGCCCAACTTTTCAACGCCCAGTTTTTTTGAGAAATCCAAATCTTGGAAACCCTGCCCAAACTTAAGGCTTTTACAACTGGCCAGATCTTTGAATTGTAGGAGCCAAACAAGAAAAACCGTTTCAAAACCGCTGCCAGGTGAGAAGTCATTGCCAACGCCTTATGGCTTTAAAATCCAGACGGATGCCGCATGGTCAGGCGTTCGAATCATTCGAGTTTTGCTTTACTCAATGACTTTTTATTTGCCCCAGAAAATTTGAGGGAATTCAGGTGTGTCATGAAGATGAGTCAAGCCTACTCCCTGAAACTACAAGACTTGGCAGTCTGAAGCACTGGGGTTGGTCCAGATAAGTTTCCTTTTTGGGGCTCAGTAACATAGCCAGGTGCGAATTGTTAATTTTGGGGAGGGTAGGGTGTCATGAAGATATCCAAATTTCATGGTGGAATTAATTGGTTTGGGTTTGAGGGTTTACCATGGAAAGATGTTCATTGCAGGTTCATTGGGGCTTGCGGCGGTCCGAGCCAGTACTTGTAGAACGAACTTCATGTTCGGAAAGTTGTGACGGTATGGGGGATATTTTGTTTAATTGAAGATTGCTGTATGAGATGATGAGGCTATTTTGCCTGTAAATATGAAGATAGTATATAAATATATATATATATATACTGATTCAATTCTTCAATGTCAGGAGTGGGTTGTTCATTTTCTGTTCCCATTTTCCTACTTTCCCTTCCTGTCCCTCATTTTTTGGTAGCATTGCCAATTACAAGGTTGCAGATTTGTCCCCTAAACATTTTCGGAAACAAAGCCACAGATGGTACCTATGCCAATATAGTCGGATCTAAATATTAGGAATGCTTTCACCATACAAGTGTCATTACTGGCCTTAGTAGGGAATGAGGTAATGAATCCCCATCATAACCATGTATGGTTTCATTCCCTCATTCCCTACTAAGGGCCACGCAGATTAGTAGAACTTGTGGAATCATTTGAAGAAGTTTTTTTTTTACAAAAAAATCCCAAGTTTGGTCCGTTGGATCTTTCAAGGACAGTCATTTCAGAGTTTTCATGTTGATCTTGTCTGATTCACAATAACCACACAGGTAGACATCAAAGATTCTGACAAAATAAACTTTCAGTCTTGGTGATGCACGATACCCGAGTTGAAATTTCTTACTGAAGGGTATAGGAAGCGTTTTACATCGCCCAAGCATTTTGGGAATGTTAAGGCGTGTTAACACTGTTCACGTTGTTCTTTCTCCACTTTTTGCAAAATGTTGGGAATATTCAGGAAGTTAACGAACTGTTCATTTGAAAAAACCGTGAATCATTAAAAAAACATTGGTTGGGTTGGTTGATTTATATACTTGAGGTATACAGGGTGAACTATAATGCACTACAAGAGTCCCTATTAACCAATCTGTCCAGCGAGATGTGCAGGTGCGGTTTGTTTCCTATAGTGGTTCTCCTATTCAATTACTGTAAGAATCTCTATTAACCAATAGATTTTTTTTGTTTCAAACCATGATGATGCAACCACATTTTAACCTCTATTTAACACAACATGTCGACGCTTTAAACTATTGAAACAGAAGCAATATAAAGGACCCCCCCCATCCACCACTGGTAAAATCATGCGAATCTAAGGGTACCTCACCAATGCCACCCCCCCCTCAGGAAATAAAGCCTTATTTAATTTTGTGAAGGTGTTGTTAAGGGTCTTATTTCCTGACGGTCAACGTGGCATTGCCATGAGATTCCCGGGATTTAAAACGTCCGACGCTTTCGGACTCGTGCAGGCGTGGCCTATGCCTCGGCTGAGGTGACTGATGACTTCCCTCAGATTCAGAGCTGCGCAGCGGCTGAAGTGGTTCTCTGCGCAGCGAGCGTCGCTTTGATGAAAAACCCGGATTTAGGGTTGGTTGGTTGGTGGGTTGGTTGGTTGACTATGGCTTAACTGGCCCCAGATCCAGTCATAAATGGAGTTTTTAAAACCCTATAAATGACCGAAAATCAATGGGCTTTCCTGGGGTCAGGTGAATATTTAGGCCCTGACATTTTGGATGAAAGGTAAAAAAACAGGATGAATCCTTGTGATTTTCATCTTCCCCTGGGGCAGGGGTGATTCTGAAGGAGAATTTATGACCGTGATACCTGCCAATGGCAAAGCTAGGCGCCCTTGCCATAGTGCTGAAATCTTGGTCAAATCTTACTGTAGGTGATATACATATATATATATATACATAATATGTACAACATATATACTGTAACTATACTGTAACTAACATGTACATATATTTATATAACATAATACATATACATCCATATATATATATATATGAATACACACACACACACGTAGACCATATATAAATATATTTACGTGATTCACCAGCAACATGAATGATGAACGCACATTTTTCCCCGCCACTCCAACGGGCTGTTTCGGAGGCACAGGAGCGTCAAGAGTGGTTGGAGCGGATTAGTTTGGAGCTACGCCGAGCACGAGAGCGATGCCTACGTGACATGCCTTGATTGTGGGAGCGTTTTTGGCCAACTTGGGGGGGGCCCAAATGATTGTTTAGGGTATATACGGATGAAATCCTGCCCAACTATGTGGGGATTGTAATAAACCATTACAGTACAACCATCCCTATTAAACAACCAGTATGACATGTATAATCGAAAGTAAGATGAATTTTGTCGTATCTCAAATGTTGTTGTTGGTTGGGGATCCTATAGAAAATTGTGTTGGCCAAGTCTTGGCTTTGAACACTACCCTTTAGTTTTGACTTCTTTATTGCCCTAGAATTTGATGGATCACAGCATCCAGCTACCTGCAACATCTATCCAAAGATTCGTCCTGATATATGATATACTCCTGATATTTGATATACTGTACTTAAAATAGAAGATTAGCATCATTAATCAAACATGGATTTCTTCTATTAATGCGGTCCTACACTACTGCTGATGGAAGAAATCCTGCATCAGTTGAGATGGTAAATCTCCCAATGTTTACAGGCTTTTACAAAATCTCAACTGGTTAGCCGAATTTGTGAACCATCAACCATACTATCATATTTAGATCCGATATTCCGAAGGTAACCAGCCATGCATGGTGCGCCAAGGCATTTGTCCTGCTGTGTGCGCCGAGGCCGGTTGGGAATATCACAGCTGATGAAAGAACCATAAGAGAAAACAACAACAAGCTGAAACCCAAAACCACCCGAGATTGTAATGACATGGCAGCCCGAGATTTTTTAAATTGAATTGGATGCTGAAAGAACATTTCAGAGAGGGAGCTTCGAACAGAACGTTCCATCCATGTAGCGTATTGTTACCTACATTTAGTTGATTTTTAATGGGATATAAATGCGGGTAAATCAGTTGGAACTTTGGGCCGTTCCTGTAAAATTTGGAGGGATTTTTGCGCTGAAACAATCAATTTATAAATGTTTGTTTCAATTGGATCATTTCAAATCTTTACATAGGAAATGGTTGGAAATCACCAAACATCCATTTTAAACTGGTTGTTTGGGGTTCCAGGAAGTTGAAACATGGTGGTTGGAAGACTACCCTCCTGCGAGCGATCACAAATCAATTCTTATCAATGGCACTTTTGAGTCGATGATTTTCCTCTTTTGGTGTGAGTAATATGTGATCTTTCCCTGGAAGACTACTTTCATTTTTGGCATAACACAATTTGTACAGTCTTTTTGTATTCCAGTGATGATATTTAGTTTCTATCTATTTTTTAAAGCTTATAGTACCCTCCAGGGACAACATATCCCTTTTTAAAGTCACTTTTGAATATGATTTTCCTTTTCCCCAGGTGGGTTATGAGATTGTTCCCTGGAGGTTATAGTACTTGTAGTAGGACTTCCTGAATCAAACCCCCGTTTTCTCCAAAAGTAGATATGGCTAAAGGCTCCAAAGCTCCAATGGTGTGTCTTTACTGGAAAAGAATGGGAGTAACAATGACCTCTTAATGGCTGAAATCCCATGCCGAAAACATGGGTAGTTGATATCAGAACCCCCCCCGTAAAATCGTAAACATTTATCACCTCGGCTTTGAAAAAGACACAATTATTTTAACCACCAAATGTGGTTAGACAATTTGCGGAAATTCTGAAGCCATCAACAGATACCATCCCGAAGTTTAGCATAACCCCTGAAAAGTTACCAAAAGCCAATAGGAAAGGATCGTCTTCCAACCACCATTTTCCAGGGGAAAACTGGCTGTCAAACTTTCGGGAGGGTATGGCCTCGTCAATAGGTGCTCCGGTATCCTACTCCAATAGACTGACGCCTAGAGTTAACACCAATGAAATGCTGGCCTATTCGGTGGAAGCATTTTTGGTGTTAGAACTTGTACCATGAGCTCCCAAAACCATGAAAAATGAAGGTTTTGGCCAGCTGAAAACTAGGTTATGTACATTTATTTACCATAAAAACCTCAAAACATGTAAGTTTTGGGGGCCCATGGTATCTAAATGTATCTGTTGAAAAACACAACGTAATTTTCATTTGCATACACTCAGATATGATCGCATTTGGATGAGTCAGTCAATTGCTTGGATTTAATTTCAGTATGTTTCTTGATCATGTCGAGTCACCATATGTTTTGCTATCTCTCCGTTGATCGGGTCTTAGATAGCTTCTTAAGATTTCCCACCTCAAGCCAACTTTTTGACACAAAACACCATAAAAACATGTATATATAGGTTTTCGATGATGAATACTTTTATACATAAAACCTCATACGGAAAAAACTACTCTTACAGTATACATTCATGAGTGAAATGTAATAGTTCTCGACCTATCCGTTCTTCGATGAAATATGCCTGTATGAATGGGAGTGGCTGTAGTCACAAAGATGCAGCACCTCGAGTAGATGCTAAGTAAATAATCTACACTTTTCACCCCCCCCACAGTTACCAACAGGACAAGGGCCTACATTTTTAGGCTTGCGGATGCCAAACTAAACCTTCACTGGCTTCACGATGGCATTCTGGGTTTGGGGGTTTGGATCAAATGTATATTCTATCCTCATATCCCCTAAGTGACAGCGACTTAGTCACTGCAATCACCCATTGATCTCAACACTAGCTCAATAGCTCGCCGGAGGACTTTGGGCATGAAGCCTTACTTGCAGAAGGCTTGGGGAACGAACACAATGTGAACCGCTACGCTCTCGCTTTACAGGCGGGGCGTTTTTGAAAAAACCCGTCCACCATCAGCACCAGGTTTTGATTAAAGATATTACCAGTAGAGCCGCACGAGGCGGTGGCGGAAGTTTCAAAAATAGGAAACCTATAGGAAAGATTCGTTGTTGTGAGTCACGCAATGTTTTTGTCGGAGGCAACAGCAAAACAGCTACCGCTGTCAAGAACCTTGACGCAATCACTGAGTGTGAGGCACACGACTACTGCTTTGCCAACTGCTTCCAAACTTGTCAGGAAGGTCCGTTCAGCGTAGATTTCACAGTATGTTCAAATCTTGGGATTTGACCTAGATCAAAAACATGCACTAATTGTTCAACTTTCCAACTCACTAACGGACTAGTTGACTAACTGACTAACTAACTGAGTGCTTGACGAACTGACCGATTGATGAGGTGACCAACTGCTTAAGTAGCTAACTGATTGATTAACTAACTAATTGAATTTAAAGAGGGGATGACATTCCGAAGGCCGGGGCAGAAAAGCCACAGGCTCCAAGATCGACATGAGGCAGAGAACGAACTCCCAATCGTCCAATTCCTCGGAAGTGACTTCAAATTTTTTGGGCTGCCGGCTACTTCTTGCTAGGCAACTCAATCAGGATGAGTGAACCCAACAAACACACAATCTTTTAATATCACAAAAAGAACGTCGTGCTACATTGTCTCACCATCTTTGAAACGAAACGTCACATCTACTCATCCTGATTTACTGGGCGTGGATACTTGCGATCAGAAGAGACACACAAGACATCCAGTGAAACTTAACATGTGGGGCAACCATCCAGCCATTGGTAGCGAGCAGAAGAGCTACACTACAGGGAGGACCGTCGCGCTACAGTAACAGCACGATGTATTGTGTAAATGCATGATGCGATAGTCCAATAATAAAATGTTCAACTTTATCAATGGGGTTGGCGATGAGGATATGGATGTGCTAATGTTCACCTTTGCGTCACTATGATCACACCACGCTCTTCTTTTGTCCTCCGTGTTTTTGCAACACGCGTTCCGATCAACAATGTGGGACCACTTGCAACAACCGTCTTGGTCCACAGCGTAACCACTGACGATCCGAACAGACACACAAGTTTTTCTTAACAAGTTTTTCTACGTTTAGGAGGCATCGCTTCATGGTCTGGCGCCCTCCGGACGCAGAGCTTCTGTTGCCACGTAGACAAAGCTTTTACTTGTTCTGTTTCAAGTTGCTTCTCAAACTTCCCCAAGAATAACCTCGTAAAAGTGGACATGGGGAATTGCAGCATGTGACGACTTCGTAAGGCTGTGTCTAAATTCCGAGCAGAAATTTTTTTGTAATGGAATCCGCTCATCCGCTCTTTTGTAGTCAGAAAAGACATACAAAGAAGCAAAAAATGGCGGCGGATGCGACGAAATCTCATCCTCTCTGTAGTCAGAAAAGACATACAAACAACAAAAAATTGTGGCGGATGCAAGTGAAAATGTCATCACCTCCTTTGTAGTCAGAAAAGACATACCAGAAGGAAATAACAGTGCCGGATGCAATGAAAGTCATTCCCTATTTTGCAGTCAGAAAAGACATCCAAAATTACAAAATCCTGTCACCGAAAGCAACAAAAGTCATTCCCTCAAATATCATCGACTCTTTTCGAATCAGAAAAAAGTGGCGGGTGCAACGAAATGTCATCCCCTCCTTTGTTCTTAGTTAGTTAGTTAGTTAGTTAGTTAGTTAGTTNCAGCCGCGTGCCATTTTTGAACATCGGAACTTCCAAAATAGGTCCGAGATTGTGGTGTTTTGCGCATTTTGACTCGCAAATGTGCTTCGCGCCACAGCGGCGTGCCATTTTTCACCTGTCTGCCAGAACAGCTACCTCCGCACCTGCCGCTTTAGCGAGGCTATACTTTTCGAACATCAGGAACCACGAATCATTGAAAAAACACAGCGATTCGCGACGTCCCTAACATTTTTCACACGTGTACCTTCTTTCAAGTGACTCTACACGCGGGTGTATCTCCTTTCTGCTGACTTGACATCTGTTGTCTGTTTGACACCTCTACTCTGCTTTTCAACTCTGCATATTGTCGGAAGTTAGACTTCTAAACTTCCTTCGAAAATAGTTTTTTTTGCTGGTTTTGAAGTTCAAGGAATGTTTACCCTCAAGTCTGAGATGTTGTTTCAAGGGGAGTGTGACTGGACGTTTCGGGATGAACATCACCATAAAGCCCTCCAGGCCCTGTTGGTATGAATATAATTTGCTTCAATTTTTTCAAACCCAAAAAATATCGGTGAACACTTCCGGGCGCCGAATAAAACACGGATCGCGGGGTTCAGATGTTTTGCTAATCAAGCAAGGTGGTGGAAGTAAATGGCTGAAAAAGGCCATAATTAGAGAACATTTGTTGATGTTGAATTCAATCGGCATGTTGAAGAACATCCTGCAGATAGGTGAAGGTGAACTTGCAAATGATGCATTTTTTTAAAAGCTTCAAAAAGTTATTTTTCAAATTCTGACTCAGCCTTAGTGGCGTAGGCTTGAGACTTTTGGAGATTACGGTATTCAGTAGAATACCCAGGTGTTTTTCACACTTCTATTTCATGGTCCGCAATGGCTGGAGTAAGAATCATAGATCCGAATTTGAAATTTGATGATATCCATTTTGGGACATTTTTGTTTGAATTTATTAAGTACACTTGGTACACGTGGTACACAAAGTTTGTTAATCAAACGTACCCAACTGACAAGACGAAAGGATCAAAGCTTGTACTAACTTGTACGATACAGCCGAGCCAAAAGCCAGTTTTACACACACAAAGTTCGATTCCAACTGAGTTGGCGGGGAAATGAAATACAACCCTATTTCCAAGATAGGGGTTATGAAATAGATATACTGTGAGTGACATGACGGTGTATATGCCATATAAATATACGAGATGCGTAACGAAGTAAAGAGGACTTGATGACATGGGATAAGCTTGTTTGACTGGTAGCGCATTGCCTATCTTCCCCACGGGTTCCTTTACCCCAAACATTTTTCCAATCAAACGATCCAACATTTGCAGCATGCTTCCCCGAGGCTGTCATTGATCAGATGAGGACCAAGCGTGGCGGGTGAAAAGATGTGAACCGCACAGCTTCACCAAGACTGCGCTCGTTGGTTCTTTTGATATAAACCCCTGAAAACTAAGATGACTGGCTGGAAAATCAGCATTTTTAATATAGGATATACATCTTCATTCATGGATGTTATTCCAGCCAGTCATCGTGTACATTTCAGTAAATTAAGAGACAGGCATGGAATCCACCGGTCATTCGTTCATGGGTGTAAACATAGCTAGTTGACAGTTGACCCTTGAAGATCTTACAGGATATAAACTGAGCATGAGATTTGAAGATCCATTAAAAAGATCCTCTGTTCATCTCTTCAAGCGTTCAACCTATTTTTTCCATGAACCAACGAGGCAAGATCCATCAAATCTTGAAGTTGGAGGAACCTATTGAATCTGCGATGTTCGATGTGTTCATTTTTATTTTCCCCAATATTTTGCCAAGATATGGTATCTACATTTGTTCCACTTGTACCCAGCTATGTCATAGCCTTAACAGCCTTAACACCACCAATGGTGCTCTTCAAATACACGGAGCCGCCACACTGAAAGGTCGCTCCGAAGCAGACATGATGGTAATGTCTCAGGATTCTACGACTGACGTTTTTTCATGGTAAAGCTTTGGACAACGAAGAAAATCATTTCCTTGCCATGGGTTTGGAATACCACCATGAATTCCTGAGGTCCTTCAATGTGACAACTGTTGATCTGGCTCGCGTCTTTCGTGACTCGGTGAGAATGACTGACTGGACTGAGAAGTTGTGATGTTCATCTATGTTGTCATGCTGCATGCTTTCGTTGGTTCAAGATGTTTTTTTTAAAGATATTTTTGTATATTTTACAAAATAGGGGAAATTCAGCAAACAGATGGTTCTAGATTGGCCCGTAGTCCTGGAGGTTTAAAACCTCGAATGAAACAAGAGTGATTACGAATCAATTCACCCTGAGAGATTGAACTTCTCAAAGAAACAAATGGTTGGTGAACTGGTGGGGCGCAACAATAAACACAAGGAGAATCTCTCCTGGGTCCTGGATGTTTGTGGTTGTTTATTTCAAATACACTCCCGAAGTTTAACATGGCCCCTGAAAAGTTACCTTCCCAATAGGAAAGGATCGTCTTCCAACCTCCACATCTAGGGGCCATGTTAAACTTCAGGGTGTTTTTGCATTCGTTGTTGTTGTTGTTGTTGTTGTTGTGGTGTCAAAATATTGCAGAGAAAATGCAACTAGGCCACCATCTGATTCCCAGAGTGCTTGAATTCCCCAAACAGGACAACTCATAGTCTATTCGCTGGTTTGTTCCTGTAGTGGGTAGTTGAGTTGTGTGGAAAGGCATCCCACCAAAATGCCCAATGGAGAATCCGGATTGGTTTTTCTTTTTTCTTTTTCTTAACATCACTTTTTTGGGGCTTAAAATGATTGTAATCAACTCTTTTTTGTGATGTTTAAGGGGAACATTCATCCCAAACCCTGTTGCACCAGAGCTTTTTTTTGATGTCCAAACATTTATCACAAGAATAACCCTACGTGTGGGGGGGTGCAGTTACTGTCCTATTTTATTTTTCAACACTTTTTCAACCAGTGGTTAGTTGTTGGTTTGGGTTGTTGGTTTGGAATCCTGGGATCCCCTTATGAAAAGGACTATTAAGTATTTAGGGGTACCATCCAACACTTAATCATTAGCTGACTTTTCAGCACTGAAGGGATAGACAGCCTCCACGGTTGGATCCAAACTGATGGATCCGATTCCGATTCCCTCGTTTTTTTTCCAATCGACCTTCCAGGCAGGTCGGTCGGCCCGGTAAACTTGGTATCTTTTTGGAAAGGTGAGTAGTGAGTTCACCCAGAAAATTCAAAATAAGTTGTTTCATCCCAATCTTCATGGGCTAATATAAACCCCTTAATTCAGAAATCAAAACAAAAGCCTTTTTTCTTTTAATGACCATACCCTGTTTTCAAATATAGATAGATATTTGCATATAAATCTGAAGCAACGAAAGTAGAGCATCAAATGTTTTTCCGGATAAAACAACGGTGAAGATTAAGCCGTGTTGTCTTTCAATTCCAACTGAAGATGTTTCGGAAATCCCGAGGGGAGAACCTCCAAGAAGACGATGTTGTGGCTTGGAAAACCCAGTGTGGCAGCCTTTTGGAATTGAAAAAACAGTGAGACTTGGAAGGTGGAATTATGCATCCACCCAACAAAGGTAGTGAAGAGTGAAGAGTGGAATCCTTTCAAAGTTTTTGTGGAAAAATCCAGGTTGTTTTTTCTCCGAAAAAGTGATTAAACATCAAAGATCACACAGATTTTTTGGCTCACAAATCCTGGGATCGATTTTGTGCCAACACAGCTTGCCACCAGCGACGTGCTTGATTCTTTACCGTGCTTTTGGCAATTTCACGAAGGACCAAAACCCCCAGAGAAACCTTGATCACATCAAATCCTGGTCATAAAAAAAGGGCGCAGGAAAACCATCTTTCCCCAAATGGCCCAACAAATATCCTTCCTGAAACTAACATTTTATTTTAGCACCTAAAAATGATGGTTTCCAATAGGAATCTCCTGCCTTGCAGGGGTCTATTTTCACGGGATATGTTAGTTTTCAGGGAGGGTAAAAGTACAGTGACAAAAACACGGGCAATCGCTTTCTGTGAAAATCTCCAACTACCTTTCTCCAAGATGTCGCAAAATCCTTTATATTAGATCATTTCTATAGCTGTCCAACAAACCAGCTTACGTTGTTCAGGATTTGCGAACCATGTTCCTTTTTTTTGGGTTTTTAAAAAACATATGAAACATCACGGTTAAGGGGCTTAAAATCATGGCAATCCATTGGTTTTTTGCGATGTTTCACGGGGGACATGGACCACACAAACCCGTGTAGTTTAGCGGAGCTAGACGTCCAACCATATTGATCCAATGGTTGGTGGGTGAGATCTACAAGTACTGGGAACTGGGGTAAAACAGAGATTCAGTTGATCTTGGCTAAACATTTTTCCTTGGAGTAACCTACCAAACTTTTTTTTGGGGGAAGTTGTTGGTTATATAGCTGCAGCTATCAAAATTGGAATTGTACCAACAGCAAAAAAACACTTTGTATTAGTGACCATGTTTAGTTTTTTTTTGCAGGGTCCCACATCTTTTGGGGACCCCTGCCACGAAATTGGAACCAACTTCGCCATATTATGTGGACGAATTTTGCCGGCGGCATTTCGACACAACGACTGGCCGTGTGACTCTGCGAAAAACAATTTGATTTGGCCGTTGACTTTGCAGGTCATGCGGATGGATTGTGAGGGTGCAGAGTATGAACTGCTCAGGACGGGAGAAAATAAGGGGAGATTTTTTCATGTGAAAAATGGGTCCAGAGGGTCAGATTTTAAACAGAAGGATGTTGGATTTATAGATTTTATAGTTTAGTTTGAGAGGAAGATGATTCAGAACCCATCAAAAGGGTTGTGGAAATGGTTTGAGTTGAATGGACGATTGATAATTGATATGATTTTGTATTAGATATTATGGTGCACCGAATCTTGAGGCAGAATGAAAAAGGTATGAGAATGCGAAACGGTTCAAGTCAGTCGCAAAAAGGATTATCCAATCTTTGAAAGCAGGTTGGAATCCTTCAGAAGTGACATGTCAACAAAAGCAACAGGTACCACCTGGAAGTTTAACACTTCGCCCTTGAAAGTTACCGGGACCCAAAAGGAAAGGATCGTCTTCCAAGCATCATTTTTCAGGGGCTTTTGCTGTTCAAACTTCAGGAGTTTAAAGTCAAGGTTAATAGGGATCTTAACAAAAAGATCATTTAATCTCGGTTGTCTCCTGTTACTGGGAAGGGGTTCCAAGATATTTATCATTTCAAAATCAAAATCCGAAATTAGCCCCTGAAAGATCAGGTGAGGGATTTGGGTTTGGCAACTCTCAACTTCGTCAGACACAACAAGAAAACCCGAGCGACACCTTTTCGCTGGAAAGGGCGTCACATTTTCGGAACCAGGGTGAAGAAAGGATAACCTTCCCTGAAATCGAACTAATTGATACCAAGAATTGCCATTTTTAAAGGGACTTACCTTTTCCACACCATTCCAAATCATCATTTTGGGTATCCATGTTTGTTTTCGGGGGAGTAGAGTGTATCTCTTAGGTTTTCAGACAATGCAGGAAGCCATTTCTCAGGTTGCTTCCTGGTAATTTCCAGGTTGCAAAATTTGGTGTATCTTCCCCATTTGGAGGATCACCCCGTTTAGTAAGTGGTTAATGTCGACATCTCAATAATAAACCCACCCCCCCCCCCCCCGCCACGACTTTTTTTT
>DF240545.1:67310-113049 GCA_000507305.1 Breviolum minutum Mf 1.05b.01
CTAATATTTTTCAGATGGGTTGAAACCACCAACCAGTAAAACCCACTATTTTGCCAAGGTCGGCGCCTGGAATGTTTCTACCGAAACCTGGACGGACGAAACCACTGGTTTCACCGATCTCTCAACGTCCCAAAAATAAGCAATCCCTTTTGGAAGATGTTTTCTTTTTTCTTTCCCCCCAAAAAAACAGGGGAATCTGGATTAAAAAAGAAGGTAAACACTTTTTTTTTTCGAACCTCTCCCCTGGAAATCACCAAAAAATTAGATGATTAGCCGTCGCTCAAAAAGGCTTGTCAAGCCCAAAAAAGGGCAAAGAACCATCCGACTTTCCAAAAAATGATTTCCACCCCGAACTTGTGGAATGGTTGATGAACGAACCATACTTGGATGTCCTAGGAAGTTAGCAAATGGGTTGTAACCTACTTATACATGGGGTATTATTATTGGGGTTCTTCAACCCATTGATCCTAACCTCCAACACGACATCCAAATATGTCACAGAAAATACTGCTCGGGCTCTGGAGCGCTTTTCGTGAAGTCTTTTCCTCGCGAAAAAAAGTCTTTTCCAAACGTCATTTTTTCAAACCACCAAAGTTCTAGGTCCGCAACTAGGATATTATGTGATATTATATATGGTTTTGTGTGTCATTGTCTACTCAAAATCCAGTTTCAAGAAGTTTAAAGTAGAGAACTTATGAACAGTTCCTCCTGCAGTGATCAGTAAATTACCCGTTTTGGGTGGATCGCACAATGTAAAATTTATGGTGATTGTTGAGGGATTTGGGTTACCAGCTGGTGCCAACAGAAATGAGCGTGTTTCGGAGGGTATGGACATAATCCCTTCATAACGAGATAACGTTGAACGGGGCTACACCCCAGGTTTTGATCAGAACATCTTAGCTTAGATTTGCACAAGATCCTTGGAAACATCCCAACAGCACTCAGATTCCTAGCATATTTCACATTTCTCCGAAAAATATCGTGCATTCCTGGAAAAACATAGTGTAACCCTTTTTTTTTGGGTGGTGGATGTGGTGGCAACTCAAACATTGTTCATTTTCACCTCGAACCTTGGGGAATTGATCCAAATTGATGAGCATATTTTTCAAATGGGTTGTTTCAACCACGAACTAGAAACCCTACTAGAAACCGCCTAACTAGAAACCACCATGGGGATTATAATAAGCCAATATAAGGATCCCTATTAAACCATTCAGGATTCAAATGGGTTGGTTCAACCACCAACTAGTTTTGGATGGTGTTGGGCTTGGTGTCATATTTTCATGACCCCGCCTCGTCTAAGGTACCTAGAGGCGCGGCGCACTTGATCCGGGTTTGGGCGGAGAATCCAGGTTGGTTGTATGGCGTGAGAATCATATGGTGACGCAAGAAGTGGAGTATTTTTCTTTCGTTTCTGCATCTTGATATATATCATAAATTATACAATGTATTTTATGATATTTTATGTTTGTTCAATATTATTAAAAAAGTAATTGCAGTTTTTTTATACAACAGGCATTGCATCTGCTATATGGAGGAATCCAACCAATAAAGGAAAGAAGTTGAGACACGAATGAGTTTAAATTGGTGACTAAATGACGAATACTGTATCTGAATAAGCTACAGTTGAATGGAAGAAATCCTGCATCAGTTGATATGGTAAATATCCCTATTATTTACAGGGTTTCATACATGTCGGGTGGTTTTCTCGCCGGATTTCTGAACCATCAACTACGTATTACCCCTTGGCCAAGCTGGCTATTCCGCAACAAGGTGCATGCGATGAGCCGGCCTCAGCTCAATCAGTTACTTTGGCTTTTTTTAAGGATTCCAAGGTTGTACTACGCCCTGAACTTTAACGATTTGGAATACCGAAAAGTAGCCGGTTTTTTTCTACAGTTAAATGCGTTCTCTTTTCCAAAGCATGTTTAGTATTTATCTTAGTTTTCCATGGGTGTTATGAGCGACAAGTGGCTGCGGCAGCCACTAAGTCAACCAAATGGCAAGATGTTGGTATACCAGTGGTTTCTAGGCTCGTATGTAGAACCATTCGAATTCTGCCCATTACCACCTCCATTAAGCGATAAAATGAGAAATCCCTAAATATCGAAACCCTGGTTTTCTGAGTCTTGATCAAGTTTTCAGTCAATGGAGCATAGCATATTTGTTGTGGTTTCGGTCCAACATGTGGATTCTGACCTTCTTGATTTCGAAAGAGGATGGTTCCGAAAAGCTACTGATTTTTCTGAGCAAAAACAAACGCGATGCTTTTCAACTTTCTGAAAGATATCCCGGTGGGATATGTTTCTTCTGGGAGGTTGTTTAAACAGGTGTGATGGGAAAATGCCCGTTGCATGTGATGCTCAAGCATCTTCTTTTTCTAAGATTTTGCCGCCATATGCGCATTCACCTTGCTTTTCTGGGTGGTTGGCTCGTGTCATTACTGGGTCGAGAAAAACAACCAGACATTCATCATCTCATCACTCATACCAATTTACTGAAGGAAGAGATTCGTGCTGCCCGAGAGGCGGTGGACTTTCTGACTGAGGGGCGTGGAAAGTGTGAGTGGGAACTCTGGGCCGTGAAGTGGGCCTTACGGATCAGTGTCTTTCTCGACGTGGTGTTGATACTGGTGATTTTTTGGGTGAGACAGTTTTTTCGTCCTCGGATCGCACCTGTCCCAGCTATCTTAGCAGATACCGGTGCCACATCTTCAGACACAGACGAAGCTCCTTCTTCATCCCGGATTGGTTCTGGTGGGCCTTCTAAGGGATCAATTGGAAAGGGGACTTGGATCAGAAACCGTCCCACTCGTCCCTCTGACCTGAAGGGGGGAAAATAGAGTCACCATGGCCGACTACACTTTAGATCTGCCGGAAGTGCAGGTCTTAGTGAACTTTCCCCATGACAATGATGGCTTCTTTTGGCACCATCGGGTGTTGCTTCACAGAATTGATGGAGCAGTATGGTTTGCCCTTACTCCTGACCACGAGATTGTTCGCCATGACCTGAATGGAATAACCCATCGGGTATTGTCCCGTAGGGCGGCCTTTCCAGAAGACATCTCTCATGAAGTATATGCACATGATCCCGTTGGGCGCACCCAGCTTGATGCCTTTCGTCGTCAGGCGAAGGTGCAAGCTGTCATCTTAGGTCAGGGTGACCCTGAACCTTTGGAAGCCTCTACCTGGATGATTTCAGAAGTTGGCCATCCCAAGTTTGGCACTAGCATTGATGAGTCCTTGCTGATGAACACGGCAACGGGAATTGCTATGACTGACAAGGGAATCGTGGTCATTGAAGGTGCTGAGACTTTCATTGAGAGGGTGCTCAACAACGACCTCGAGACATGGAAGAAACAGAAAGGACTGGAGGGTGGTGACAACCGTCTTTTGGGCGACCATGTTGACATCACCGGCAAGCGAGTTTTGGGCTTGGCAGAAGCCGTCAATCTCATGAAGGGCAGTGGCAAAGATGAAGAGACAGCAGATTTTCCAATTTTTGGCACTCGAGCTGCACTGGAGTTTCATTCAAGTGTGGCTCGCGGGCAAGGCAACCTGCTTAGTTATCACAGTGAATGGTTGAGATTGAGTGGGGTTGGAAAGAGGACATCGGCTGCTCACATTCATTTCAGTTTGTGTGAGGCTCTACGTCTTCTTCACTCTTGGGATCAGATAGATCCTTCCACTACTGCCATAGGAGAGCATTTGACCCGGTGGACTATTCAGACTGAACTGGCTGTGGAGCGAAATCCGGCACAACCGGACTACAGTGGGCTTGACATTGTTTCTGGCTCATCGATTCAAGGGGATGGCCGTGCTACAACAGCGAAGTTCAGTGAATTTGTCACCTCCCGTCTCAAGGAGAAAGCTCAGATCTGGAAACAGGAGAGACTATACAATCAAGAGAGGCGGGCTGGTCGGGGCAAAGGTGGTGGTGGAAAAGGTGAGGATGACAGTGATGATGAGATTGGGAGGCGTAAGAAGAAGAAGAACAAGAAGGGTAAAGGGGCCGACAAGGAGGCCCCGTCCGCCACATGACTCAGTGGCTTTTAGCTGGTGGCTCCGCCGGGGATATCCCTACCACTGGCTTTCAGGCGGATGATGCATGCAGATGGAAGGAATTCAATTGCCGTCAAGCTTCGGACCATCGAAAGCATGGAGATCCTTTCCCTATGCCTAGACTTGGAAAGCCGATGCTGGCAAGACCGCTGTCTCGGAGGCTGGATGCGGCCCTTGGGTCGTTGAATCGCTTATCTTCAGCTGTTTTTGAAAAGACCGACAATCCTGGACTCCCTCTTACACTTGTACAGTCGTGGATGATGGATGATCTGGAGAGGAGGGTAACCGCCTATGGTGAAAAACCACCGGACTTAGATGAAGAGGCCTGCCTTCGTGAACTCAGCGCCAACCTGTATACACAGGAGGCCAACCATGTTGTGCAATTAGATGCAAATGAGATCAAGATCCTTGGTCGACAGCTCCAACCACTCTCTGCATTGGACTTGGCACCCCCTCATGCAAAATGTGTTTTGGACGACTTCGCCTCAAGTGTTGAAAGACCCACCTTCGAACTTGAATCTTTGAGGAGCAATGGGAAACTTGTGGAACCTCACTGGGACCCGGCTCTCAAACAAGATCGGGTCGCTAGATTCCAGCTCTATCAACGGCTCCATGCATGTGGCTTGATGACGGGGCGGTTGCGACAAAAGGCTCGGATGGGTTTCTTCGCTGTGAGGAAGAAAGGTGATCGACCTGGAAACGCTCAGAGGTTGATAGTGGACTGCAGACAGGCCAATGCTCTTCAGCAACGACCTCCAACTACGCACTTGGCCACTCCAGCTGGTCTAGCTGCACTCGATTGGACTGAGGAGACTTTGCGAGAAAATGGCTTCGACTATGTTGACCCCCTCTCAGAGGCTGGTATCGAAACTGGTGACGTGGGTGATTGTTTTTATAACTTTGCCATCCCGCAAGCCTGCAGTTGGTTTAGCACTGGAGATCATGCAACTAGAAAGGAGATGGGGGCCTTTGGCTTTGACATTGAGGAGATCTACAACGAAGAGACTGGACAGTGTGAAGCTCTGGATGAGGATACGGCGGTGTACCTCTGTTTCGCAGGGGTTCCAATGGGCTGGTCCTGGGCACTATGGGTGGCACAAGAAATCGTGTGTCATCAATGTTTGCTTGCAGTCGGTGGTTCACCGGCGGAGTTGGTGCAAGATCGGAAGCCGGCTCCTGACATACAACCTGCTCGTGCCCCACTGGGCGTTTACGTGGATAATGTACACACCTTCGGTGGGCAGAGACAGGATGCAGTGGATCGCATGCAACTGATTTCAGAGCATTTCAGACAGTTGAATATTCCTTTTGAAGTAGACGATGTGGCTAACTCGCCTCAGTTGGACACCTTAGGCATGACATTCTCTTTTGATCGGGGCGTGAGAGTCAGAGGCAAACAGACTCGAGTTTGGCGTTTGTGGGGTGCCTCCAGGGCATTGTTGAGAAGGAGGAGAGTCAGTGGTGAGACGTTGAGAATCTGGTTGGGACATGTCAACTTTCATTTCCTTCTGGCTAGACCACTTCTTTCAACTTTATCTGCAACGTATAAATTTGCAATCACCCATCTTGGTCACAGGTTTCCTCTCTGGCCTTCAGTAAGGAAAGAAATCAAGACAGTTTTAGGCCTGCTGCTGATCGTAGAAAAGAATTTGTCAGCTTCCCTGAACACAGAAGTGTATATTGGTGATTCATCAGACCGTGGGTTTGGCATGTTATCTCGGCATGCCAGACATGATCAGATTCAAGCAGAACTGTCGTGGCGAGAACGCTGGCGTTTCCTTGAAGGCGATGACGTCACAGCCTCTTGCCATCCCAACAATGGTGGCCCAGAACATGGAGATCCAGATGAGGAGGATTTCACATTTGTTGGCACCCGCCCCAAGGCAGGTGTTGGGATTGACACAGCTTATGGGAAACAGCTTGTGCACAACATGCAATCCACGGTTGCTAAGAGGACACCACAACAGTCATTGTTTGGGGAAGGCGCCAAGAAACGAACATTGATCCAAGTTCCAGGTATTCCGGAAGTGGCAGACCATTGGTCTGACCCAACCACCTGGGACCTCATTGTTTCGGGAGCTTGGCGAAGGCCACAGGAACACATAAACATTAAGGAGGCCAGGGTCGCATTGATGTCCCTCCGCAGGGCCTGTCGAACAGTCCGAAACCTCGGGACTACAAGCTTGACACTCAGTGACAACCTTGTCACGGTGCTATCATTTGAAAGAGGTCGTAGTGCTAGCGGCCCCCTCAACTCATTATGTAGAAGGGCAGCTGCATACGCCATTGGTTGCAACATCAACTGGAGACTACGCTACATCAGCACAGATAAGAATGTGGCGGATGCTCCATCTAGAAGGTTTGGGGAGGACCTCCCAAAGATTTTGAGGAGACAACATGCTGGACAATCCTTGGATGCTCACTTTAGCATCGACTCTCTGGAGCAAGGTCGTGCGGCTGCAGTTTCTTCAAGTCAACGGAGGGTTTCTTTTGATCCAGGCAAGAAAGCCTTCTTGGAGCTTTTTTCTGGCAGTGGCAACTTGTCGGCTTCTTTCAAGCGGTTGGGGTGGCGTGTTTTTCCTGACTTTGAGATAGCCAAAGATGACATGTATGATCTATTGAACCCCTACGTCCAACAGTTTGTGATCAGCTTGATTGTTGGGCGGCATGTGTGGTATGTTCACCTCGGCACTCCATGCACAGTTTGGAGTAGAGCCAGACATAATATCCGGGACATTGCCAAGGCTCGTAGAAAAGAGAGACAGTCAGTGGCGATGGCGCTTTTCACATGCCGAGTAATCAGGGAATGTATCAAGAGAGATGTTGCTTTCTCACTGGAAAATCCTTTTTCTTCTCGACTTTGGCAGTTTGGTCCGGTGATGCAACTCATTCAGAATAAGAAGTGCGGCCTGATAACTTGGGACATGTGTCAATATGGTCAACCGTATCGCAAGAGTACCACACTACTGACAAATGAAACAGCTCTCCACGGCCTAGGACGTCGATGTCAAGGGGGGCACAAACATGAACACTTGCAGGGTTCAGTTAGAGTAAAGATCGATGGAAAGTTTGTCCGTCGGAATAGAACCTCACTGGCTGGAGCATATCCTTCTTCCTTGTGCAGTGAATGGGCTCGAATAATGACTGAGGTTGGACCAGTTCAGGGGCTTGGGGTGGTGCGGTGGCGTGAGCGTGATGGCTTCATTGGGGCTTTGCAGGAAACGTCCAATAGTTTTCAACGAACGGCTAGCAAAGCTACCACTGGCACAAATCCAGAGCCTCGGAAGGCGAAGGACGTCTCAGCCTTCGCAACTGAACTCGAAGCCGGTGACTACATCAGACAACACCCGGTCATTTTTGGGCACTTTACCAAAGCGGACATCCAAAGAGAAAATGAGAAAAGCAAGTAGTTCCCATCCCAAACGCCAGTCAACAGTCAGGTATGGATTGGACGGCTCACCTGTACCATCCAACATCAAGCTTCGATGTTTGAAGGTGTCACAAAATACATTGACGCGATACCTGCAGAGCATTGAGGATTTCAAAGTTTGGTGCAGACAGAAGAAGAAGAATTTTTCAGACCGCAACCTGGATACATCAGTCAACTCATATATCAGTTTCCTTCATTCCACAGATCAGGAGTTAACAGTTGCAAGCTATTTGATTTATGGCCTGCAGCTCCTTCAATGCAATATTCCAAAGGAACAGTTTTTGGTTGTTTCAAAACAATCTCTCAGTGGTTGGAGACGCCAAGAGCCCGGAAAGATGCGAGTCCCTGTTCCGGAGGAATTCATCTTTGATTGTGGACTGTTAGCTCTGGAAGAGAAACGTGTTGATATTGCAATGGCCCTATCTCTGCAATATGATGGCTATCTTAGACCATCAGAGGTTTTGGGGCTTACGACTCGTCACATTCAAGCTCCTGCAGGTAGACGTTACTCCAAGTGGGGGGTTGTCATTGCTCCCTCATCGCTGCTAGAGACCACTAAAACTGGCAAGAGTGATGATTCGGTGCTACTTGGCGACCTGCCGCATAATGCTTGGTTGGGGGAATGCTTGAAGCTTTACATGAAGACGGTAGACAGTACGTTGTTCCCAAATCTCAATTTGCATGGATTTGAAGATTGGTGTAAACGAGCCTGCGTGACCTTACAATATCAATCAGTATGTATCATGCCCCATGTGATCCGGCATTCCGGAGCAAGCAATGACGCCTTTCATGGCCGACGGCCATTACAAGAAATTCAAAAACGGGGAAGATGGGCGGCCAAAGCCAGTGTGACCAGATATGAAAAGCATGCCTTGTTACTGGCTTCATGGCGGCAGTGTGCAACGTCGCGCAAGCAACTTGTGCAACGTAGATCTCAATCTTTCCCTTCTGAGATGGTGAAATTCTTGCGACGTAACGGATAACCAGAACATGAATGGGAATGGGCATTTGACAGGCACAGATCTCTGGCAGTAATGTTCCACAGCTGTGACAGGCCACCATTTGATTTGAACTCAATGAGCCTGTCCACAGTGTCTCACAACGTTGGCACAGCAAACAACTGCGTGGTCAAAAGTGGGCATTGGTGACAGAGCTTTTGTTTGTGGTCATTGGAAATGGATTTAAACAGGTGTGATGGGAAAATGCCCGTTGCATGTGATGCTCAAGCATCTTCTTTTTCTACCCAGAGCCAGCCAAGCCTCATCGGGCATTTGACAGGCACAGATCTCTGGCAGTAATGTTCCACAGCTGTGACAGGCCACCATTTGATTTGAACTCAATGAGCCTGTCCACAGTGTCTCACAACGTTGGCACAGCAAACAACTGCGTGGTCAAAAGTGGGCATTGGTGACAGAGCTTTTGTTTGTATATATATATATACATGTATTTTGTTCATAAATATCAATCAGTAAGTTTCACACTTTGGGGTCACACGTTTTGCAACCCATTTTCAATAGACCCTTCCTCCAGGTCTCTCAGCGTGATGTCTTGGTGGCCTTGAAGAAACATCATCCGTCCGGTTCCTAAAAACACTCCGGTGAACAGTGACCAGTTGACCCTGGTTATGTATGCTGTATATATGGCATATCATAATCCCAATATCCCTATGTGGGATAATACTACCCAGTGATATTGGGATTTCTGTATTATACGGTGCTAGTATAAGGATCCATATGAACTATGAAACAAAGCGTAAACATTCCACCCAAATGATTCAGGATGTTTGATCATTTCCTCTTCCACAAACCTTTTTGTTCACCTCACTCGATGCAACAAAAAGAGACCAAATGTTGTTTGGCTTGTAGCGGGGATAAGATCTTGGAGAGGGCGCGCCTCGCCTTGCTGGACGATTGGCGCTTCAATGAAGACATCATTCCCTATGCTCTGCAACTGCTGTGGTTTGAGGGCGCTCCATTCATCATATCGCGGCCGCAGAACCAATTTTCTGGCCACCTGCGATATGCAAAGGATGACCCTGTGTTCATCACCACCCTACAGTCGGACCTCACAGAGTTGAAAGGGAAGAAGTTTTTGCAGCAAGGTGATGTGGAGATGATGCTCAAGCGCTTGCTTGTCTTCAACTTCACTAAGCCCATTGCAATTCCCAAGCCTGTGGTCCAAGGCTGTGCCCATTGCTTTGCACATTTCCTTGTCAGCCACCCTTTGTTGCCAAAGCTATGATAAATCACGATTTGGGGTGTCCAACATGTTCAACAAATCTAAAACAAGGAAGATTATGAACATCGCCATGGCAATGCGGTCATGAACCAGTATTTCATGGGATAGTCATTCCCTCATCCACTTCCCTATATATTTGGAACCAGGGGTCGATCGTTACCTGATATATTGGCAACTGGGAGCTTGGTTCTAAATATAGGGGGAACTGGAAGATTCAGGATTTGTTCAACTCTATATAATAACAGCATCCGGCTCAGATCCAGGTTATATCAACTTGGCATTATGGTGATTGATAGGTGGTTCAATCATCTTCATATTAGTCTTGCTTGGGGACATATTGGGTTAGTTTTTTCAACTGGCTTAACTACCACCTAAGGGATCAACGATGCCTTTTCTTTAATGTTTACGTGCTCAGTTTTTTTTCCAGAAGGGCTGTCAGTTAGCTGGAAGTTTCAAATGAATATGTTTGATTGTTTTCCGCAGAAGAGGAAAAGAATAAAACATCTATACTCCGTCCCTCCAAAGATAGCAGAAATTACCTCATCAATTGTTTACCCATATCTTCCATTTCAATTCGGACAATCTCTTCTGTCTTTGGGGGAAAGAGTATAATATGGAGGAACCTCCTTTATACTCTGCCGAAAACTAACATATTCCCTCAAACTTGATGGTTGTACAATGTAATTTCCTTTTTAAACTGGTCCCTTTTTATTGGGACATGTTGATTTTTTGGCAGGGGAAAAACACTTATTATAGGAATCTAAGGGCACACCCCCCCCCCCAATGCCAACCCCCCAGAGGAAATAAGGCCTCATGAAGGGACTGTTAACCACCGTGATACCTTCATACAAGGTGGGCCCCCTACCAGTTAGAACTGGGTTGAAATAACTCCTATAACTAGGG
Source organism: Breviolum minutum Mf 1.05b.01 (assembly GCA_000507305.1). Taxonomy (NCBI): domain Eukaryota; class Dinophyceae; order Suessiales; family Symbiodiniaceae; genus Breviolum; species Breviolum minutum. The sequence goes on from DF240545.1 coordinate 77,943, forward strand.
TGAAATCAGAACAGTTAGCCATTTGTAAGGCCATTTGTAGGGGTTATAACTCCAGTTATAACTGCTAGGGGCCCACCTTGTAATTCCCATAAAAACTCACAAACATCATTTCTTGATTTCGAATCCTCCCAAGGATTCGACAACTTTTTGGTCTCGTAGGTTCTGGGGAGGTGCCGAGAACTGGCAACGGGAAACGGGAAGTCGTGGGGAGGAAAGGGACACCTTGGGGAAGGAGATGAGAATGATACAGTTGATTTACACATGGCTAAATGACAAATACCAAAAGCACAAAGGACGCTATGCACCTCGCCTCACTGAATATGGTACAAATGGCATGCCACCACGTATGTTCCACCGGACTTCTGCAACAGCTGCGTTGGAAATCCTTCGCCATGGCTTGATCCCCGGTGGTGTTGGCGTGTCCGAATCTGGGTTAGAGCAGACATGCCGATTGAGGTTGCTTTTGACGCCGAGCTAGGTCGGGCGTGGATTTGACAATGACGTCTTCTGAAGCTTTGATCACAGTGCAGCACATCCCCAATTCTTGTATCCTATGGATCAAAAACACTTGCGGTGGAACCTTCATTTTCTCTCTCACTGAGGAGGACAAGCGAAAGATTTACAATCAAGCTGTCGGTGTCCTTGCCTCAATGTTCAACAGGAAATACATCTTCAAATGGTCCATGTTCCATTGCCATGTTACTTTTAAACTTTAAGTATTCAATAATACTGTTGATGGAAAAATCCGGCTAACCAATTGAGGTTGGTAGTTTATCCTACTATTTTCAGGGTTATTCTCATCCCAGGTGGTTGGCCGGATTTGTGAACCAACAATAGTATGAGTGATGATCCAAGAAAAATGGGTGGAAAATGGCACAGCTGGAAAAAGCAATTCAACTGGAGGGGAAAAACAACTCAACTGGAGGGGAAAACAACTCAACTGGAGGGGAAAAACAACTCAACTCAACTGGAGGATGTTTGTTTGTCTTAAAAAAAACACGTCATTTGTTGGGTGGCCCGGAACGTGAAATTTCAGGGGTGTGTGAGTTTTTTCCAGCCCAGGTCACCATCATCAAGGATTCCATGATCTCTCAGCAAAATTGGTGTAAAATCGACTTCATCAGTCACACAACAAGATTGGTGTAAAGTGGAATGATTGGTTCGGAAAAAGACCCTAAGATGTGTGATGAAGCGGCTCAAAGGTGAAAGAAAAATGAATCACTTGAATCATACCAAATTGTTGCTTAGCTACTGTAGAGTTAGTGAAAGGTTTTGGTCGCCAGATGATGAACATGCAACATCATACAAACCATTTCAGGGCGAAGAGGCCCATGTTTGAGAGATTTTGAACCTTTAAAAGAAAACGGCCATTGAATTGGACTACCTGCAATGTGGGCCCCCTACCAGTTATAACTGGGTTTATAACTCCTATAACCAGGGTTATAAGAACAGTTAGCCATTTATAAGGCCATTTATAGGGGTTATAACTCCATTTACAACTGCTAGGGGCCCACCTTGTGGTGGTTTCAAATATGTTTATTTTCATCCGTACCTGGGGAAATGATCCAATTTGACGAGCATATTTTTTCAGATGGGTTGGTTCAACCACCAACTAGTGGAAGTCTGATTTTGTTCGTGAACTTTATGGAACTTGATGGTCATGCATTTATCATCATTCATCTATCCGGATCATCCCATGAACATCCGAAGTTCCGACCCTCACCATCATCCCATCATGAAAAGATAAGATCAACTCTCGGAAAATTCCATCATCATCCATTGAAACACCCTGGGCTTCCCCACACCTCGGGTTTGGAGCTATTTGAACCCAAGAAACCCCAAAAACCAAAAGACCTTTCACTTGAGGTTTGGTATTTGATTGTAAGACCTGTCAATGTATAGTCCAACCAAAAAAAAATGACCAGCACATCACTCTTGGTGTTTACCCTGGAAGTCAAACACTCTTAAGATAATAGTTCTCCATTTTGGATGATTAAAATTCCCCTGCTTAAAAGATAGTCTTTGGTGAAGTTCCCTATTTTTCTAATGGTCAAACAGGACTTCTGCAGTTGTTTTTTTTTCCGGGACCTAACCGAGACCTAGTCGGTTGGGAATGGGTCGACCAGGCGGCGGCCTTGCAGCAACGTGTGGAACGGATCCAAGAAGCCTTCGAAGCCGGATCAGGCCGGATCAAAAAAAATGTTTCGTTTTTGTGACCGGAAGGTGGTAAAAGGGTGTTTACCCCCCGGAAAAACTAACAGCTTGAAGCTGAAAATGATGGTTTTTGAATAGGAATTCGGAATCTCCAAGCTTCCAGGGTTCATTTTCAGGTGAACCATGTTAGTTTTCGAAAGTTTAAGTTGCGTCCATTTACCCTGGAAGGCCCTTTTTTGCACATTTTTTGGACCATTTAACAAAAAAACCCGTGGGATCTGAAAACCCATGTCCTTCCTTCGCTATCGGAACTCAGTCTTTTCTACTTCCTTGGGAAGTGGAAGTGGACTCCAAACTGTTTCCGGAAAGAAATCCCTTTGCAGCATTCGCAAAAAAAACTCCTCATGAAAGAAAAAAATCAACAATATGCCACATTGCCAACAAGTAATTAAATTAATTAGCTATTCTATTTGCTACCGTTTTTTTTTTCAAAACCTTCTTGGCTTTATAAGTTGCACTCTGTTCTAAACCTGTTATTTTTTACATGGCTAATGTACTTCACTACGTTTTTTTTTACATTTTGTGGGGAGCCTGGAGAAAACACCACCCACGATGCAAAAACACCAAGTCCTTTGATTCTGCGAGGCCTTGGCGAGGTTGCACCGATCTTCACTGAAATGAAGGTGGGGAATTTTTTGACATGAGCCCAAGTTAGGCCCAAGCAACAGTTACTGTATAAGTAAGGGTTCACAACTCCGCTTATAAGGAGTTATAACTTCAGGTATACCGATTTTTTTGTTTTCGGCAATTTTTCGGGGTGAAAAACACTCCATTTATAACCATTGGCTCCGGGCCCGTCTTGTAGCTAACGAAGTGTTTAAAGCGGATTGCTGTTCACCCCACCCAAAAGCAATGGGTCTCAGCTCAGCTATTTTTTGAGGGATGGGCGGGGAATCGGGAATTGAGGGTGAGCAGTTGATTTTTACATGAAAAATGCCTGTACCAATTGAACTTGGTGTTGCTGAGCCCGTTTCCCTCAACGGTGGAATAGTAAGAGAACCCTATTGAAATGAGCTATCTACGAGGTTGAAGTGAGTTGGTTAGTTCTTCCAATCGGCGCAGATTAAGTCGTCCTTTGATTTCCACTAGCAAAACGTCAACGCTGGCACAAAGATGATATGCTTCCTGTGCAAATCAAGGCACGACATATCTATCATAAAGATCTAAGATCACCCAAGAAAAGTCATGGTAATATATCAAAAGGTGTGCCTAATACCAAATGTATCATCAAAACCTGCCGGCAGTTTATTTCGATGTTCATCCATTTTGCCCAGATTTTTTTGGGCCGCCCAGTGCTACCTTTTTTCGACGTCATCTGCCTTTTTCTGTCCTGAAAGGAGGCCAGCAGTACCAATGGCAGCTTTGAGTTCAATGCCTTTTTCTCCGCGTGCCAAAGTCGTCTTCAATGCCACGTGCTGGTGCGGTTGATGGGGGAGGGGAAGGAGGTGACCTGGACAAATGTGAGGTTTTATGACCTGGACATCTTCAGGTTATGTGGGGGTGAAACATATGGGTTTCATTGGCATCCATGGGACGGTTGTATATTGACCTGACATGAATGGTGGATTTTGTATGGGAAGTGTAGGTAAATATACAACATGGATGTGCTATGGGGGATATTGGGAGTGTTTATTGCTCTAGGTTGTGGTGTCACACTATGTTTTTTGTTCATCACTAATTATATGTGAAACAGATTCCCATTGGACTGTTGCATGTTGTTCAGCTAGGTCACACAACCTAGCAGCTAGTTCCTCTACTCTACCTCTTAAAGGCTCAAATCTGGTAAAAGCCTCGAGGTTGAAGCGCATTCGTCGTTCCTTACAGTACTCATTGGGTCCTCGTTGTCACGTGTGTCGTCCTTGAAAAAACCTGGTTGCCTCGTAATTGGCAAATCCAGATGGACTAGTGAGTGCGTAAATGGAAAAAACTTCATCCCCGTTTGAAGTTTCACTAGAACATGGAGAACGCATGCTCCAAAGTGCAGCAAAACTTTGTAAATCCGGGCAAAAATTGAAGCCATAACGTTACCTGGTTACCACCCTGGGACCTTTCTTTAGGGTCCCTCAGTCACAAGTGACTCATATTCGCAGTGATTTTGAAAAACAACACGGAGTTTGCATCCCAGGCTAGCCTACTGGATCTTTAAAAACACGTCAGCTGTGATATTGGGTGAGCTATGGGGCCAGGGATGATCTATCCCTACTTTGGGGAGTTGAAGAGGCCCAGAATCTTCCAAAAGTTGGCCATATGTTTCTGTTAATCATGGCTACATGTTCATGTATATAACTTATATAATTATATAACCATTACAATTGTCGGAACTGAAAACTTAACAAGTCCACGGCCATTTGCAGTGATGACCAACAACCGCAATTCCGCCATCAAACTTGTGCTATATCACACAATGATATTTATATAAAGATATTGGGTAACCCCAAGCATTGCCAAATCAACAAACACTCACATCCCATCCTCCCCAAAAACAGAAAAGAAAGCCGATATGTCTTGGACCAGGCGGCGGTGGAGAGTTTACCACGAGAACATGCGCAAACAGAAGCATTTGTTGCCACGAAGAAATGGAGTGTGGTTCCACCAGGCCCAGGTTTTGTCTAGAGGTCACAACTTCAGCCTTTGAAAAAAGAAGATAACTTTTGCAAAGATGTCACCGACATTTCAAAGCAAGATGTTGTTTGTTTTGTTTTTAGGAGGCGGGATTAATATCCCATTGTCTACAAGGTTTTAGCACCATCCCAGTTGGTTTTCTCGCCGGATTTCCGAGGGTCATCAGCAGTAGCACCTTGAATTTCTGGCAACTGAAAATGGACTACTAGTGAAGATGTATCTCCTAACAAAAATGAAAAAACTCCATATTGCCATGTGATTCTAGTTTTTTGAGGGCAACAAAAATGCCTTCCTAACTTCCCATGCGTTGCTTGTCGTTTCACCAACAGTGGGGGGTAGTTTTGCTTGTCGGTCGTCGGTCAGGTGCTGCGTGTCCCGCTGGCTTGGAGTATCGTTCCTCGGAAAATGGTTTTTTTTTACAGACTTTCCCCAATGCTACTACTAGGTGGTGGTTTCAAGCATTTTTTATGTTCAACCCTACTTGGGGAAGATTCCCAATTTGACGAGCATATTTTTTCAAAGGGGTTGAAACCACCAACCAGAGATGTGTTTTTTGAAGATCCTACGTTTAGCCCGGGTGTTGAGGGCATAACGCTCGTGATCGTAAGTTTTGGTTTATAACTCACTAAGCGAGCGGTGTAATTACACATGTTGATGGTCAGAAATCACCAGCCCGGCTATCACTGCCACATGAGCAATGAAAACCCTGGTTGTTTAGGGTTTTTTTGTGGATGAAATCCTACCCCGTTATGTGGGGGTTATAGCAAACCATTCCAAGGATCCCGGAAACTTAAACCACCAGGATTCAATGTCATGACCCTGGTGTCAAGGATCTGAGGCCCATGGGGCGACTTTTTTGGGTCATCCACTGTCAATCACAGACACGAAAAAATGGACTGGTGTTATTTATCTTCAATTTGGCATAAATGTTATGGTAAATGTACGGGAAATTTACCATACATTGAGTGTTTGGGAATGGGGATCCACTTTTCAAAGTATCATGTGTAGATTTCAAGTTAGAAACAGCTGTATCAAGCATCGGGTTTTTTTCCCTTAGCAAGATAGCAAGAAAAGTCATAGGCCAAAATGATCAAGCAGTATATCAGTATTTAATCATTTTTTCATCTAAAAGGGAAAACAATTAAGCACAAGACACACAAGGTGGGCCCCCTAGCAGTTATAACTTGGGTTATAACTCCTACAACTAGGGTTATAAGAACAGTTCGCCATTTATAAGGCCATTTATAGGGGCCGCATAACTCCATTTATAACTGCATCCGGGGCCCATCTTGCAAGTAGAATAAATATGTTCTCTACGCACACATGGAGAGAACCCCCCGAGCAGCTATCAAAAAAGTTCTAGAGCACCGGGGCCTCCCAAACAAAAAAATAACTTTCCTATTTTCTCGCAGATCAAACAATGCAAAAATGTATTTTAGATAAATGTTGAGTGATTTGTCAATAAAAAACACAGTTTGACAAACAGTAAATATAATATGTTTTTGTTTAATAGATGTGTTTGAATTGATCATTCATTTGGATTGCTTCGGTGCCGTCAAACATGATGACTTTTTTGAACAGCTCAGAAAAATCCCATCGATTGGAACCGTCGGTGTCTTACTTGGAGGATCATCCCAGGACTTGTAAGTGGTTAGGATCACCTCTATTTATAAGCCATCAATTTCGGCCATTTAAAGAAGGGCACAACCCAACCCTAATTGAGGGACTTACTAACTATATGGGTGATTCCGTAAATGGTGGTACCCCCAAATCATCCATTTAATTAGGGTTTTCCATTATAAACCATCCATTTTGGGGTATGAAACACCCATATGGTTATTAACCACGTATCCTCCAAGTCCTGGGAGCCCATCCTCCAAGTGTCGGTGGGTTTTGCCCATGCCACCGAGGTATGGATATGGAGACAGGTCAAACCTTGGCACGACTTCCCCCGAATAAGAAGTCCTGATCCGAAAACGGCGAGGAATGTGGGAAGCTCCGGAAGATCGGTAGTACCCGGTAGGTAGAATCGGAAGATCGGTGATAACTTGGCACATCTTATGTGATCGCCTTATTCCCAAAAAGCCCCTTTGATTTTAGTGGGATTTTACATGTAACCCAATAAAAGTTTAACTTTTAGCAGGGGACCTAAGGGTTGCCATGATAAAGTTAGGGTTTTTGGGTATGGGGGTTCGAAACAAATCCCTGGAGGTGCAAACTAACCGATGTTGCTCCATAAAACTGGAAGATTTACCTACATGCATCATGAATTTAAGCCAAATGTAGGTAAATATTCCAGTCCCATGGAGCATCTAGGTAAGTGGGTAAATAATCGATTCATTTTTTATGAAGGTAGCCCTCTGAATCTTTATTATCCACTGTGAAGTAATGTTTTAGGCATGATCCAAAAGATACGATGGAAAAGAGATGAAAGGATGACATTTTAGCTCCCCAAGCAACAGTAAACCGGAACCTATACCTTGCCTGGAACTGAAAATCAATAGTTGGAAGGTGTTGGCAGATGAAATTTACTTTGCAGGTGCTTTTGCTGTTAGTTTCAGGGAGTGTCACAGAAGAATGTGCAGTGATCTAAGGGATAACGATCCAACTGGTAATATACAAGGTGGGCCCCTGCCATTTGTAAGTGGGGTAATATTTTTGGCCATTTATAGGGGCCATAAATGATTCCAGTTGTATCCGGGGCCCACTGTCTATAGATTTTGGAGTATCCCAATGGAGATCATGTTTTAATTGAAAAAAAGAAGTTGGATTAAAAGGGATCACGTTGAAAAAGGATCCGGTTTTAATTGAAAAAGGATCCGGTTGGGGAAGAGTTGAGCAGGTGTAGGGAATTCTGCAAAATGAAAAGAGATCTTACCAATTAAACCTCTCATTGAAACCAAGACAAAGAAACTGTATACTAGGTGGTGGTTTCAAACATTTTTTATTTTTACCCCTACCTGGGGAGATCATCCAATTTGACGAGCATATTTTTCAGATGGGTTGGTTCAACCACCAACCAGAAAACATTGGAGGTAAAGACTCGATCTTCCAAAGTTTCATGAAGGGTTTCGAGACCGAGACCTCAAAAAATCATTTGTCGTCTCGAGGGGTGATGATAGCAACTCCCCCTGTTGCTGTATTCTATCGCACCGTGACGGGTGTTAATGACACACTGGATCCAGCAGAACCTGCTGGCCAGTGTGTGCGGAAAAGAATCGCTTGTGGTTTAAGCGACGGAAAGATGGGGACTGTCAACTGTTGATGTTGTGACCCTCCCCTGCGGGATTTGCTCCCCCGCGGAGCTCATTCGCAGCATGGTACAGCACAAAAGTATCACAAATTTAAAGGATAAGAAATATATATATATACTAAAGTAGCATCGTTGTTCTTGGTGAATTCTCAAAGTACTGCTGGTTTGGAAGATGTTTTATGTTTGCCCTTTGTTTCGGAACAGGTGGTTAACGATTCACTTAGATGTTTCAGATGGATTGAAACTATAGTACTTTTCTAGGTCCCCTTTGGTCATCAAATCCATCACTGAAAAGTCTCCGTGCAATCTCGAATGAATCTTTTACCCTCCCTAAAACTGCACAGCCCCCCATACCAAAAGGAAAGTGGTCTTCCAACTCTCATTTTCAGGCGCTATGCTAGACTTTGAGGCTGTGCTTTTTTGGATTTCTGGTGTCAAACCTTCCACCATGTTCCACTGTTGCATCATGACTCGCTGATTGCATTTCAAGCCAATAGGTCAGTGGTTAGAATCTACCATAAACGGGTTCTACTGTATCATACCAAAAAGTTAAAGGAATTTTCGACAACCCCCAGTGGTCCACCCTAGGTGATTTATGGTCCAAGCAAACTACAATGAAATGGGTCTATCCTTGCAAAACCTTTAGGAAACCAGCAATTTCAGCGAGGTCTTATCTACCAACCTCGCGACAAAATGGCTTGGCATCGCAGAATGGTTTCCGAATTTCGCTGCAAGCCGCTGCAAAACATGAGCCTCCAAGAAAACTCGAGCACTTATACAGATTGAATTAGTGGGATCCAAAAAAAGACTTCGAAACCGCGGCGGATAGCGCGCCGTGAATTGCCGTGATGGTGATGGGGAGCAGTTTTTTTTTGTGAATTAGAAACTCATACCATCAATTGTCGACAATGTTGAACTTGGTACCACTCTTGATGGAACCCTTAGTGTTTGGAACCCCGAGTATGTGGACCATCTGTTTGTTTGATTTAGGAACTTGTGGATGTTTTGAATCCTGATGAAGGTGAAGGCGGAGCTAGTAGCTCCCGCTTGTAGCTCTTCGACATCTATGGTGGCTGCACATCTTCGTATTTGAAATTTATTCCAGCATTCCAGTCTCAGCATCTTGAAAAAACAGAAGGTCATTAAATTGCCAATTTTGGGGGGCATCAAACAATACAAATGCATGGTGATGTTCAGGGATTTCCTCCATAAACACCTGAATGATGTCTTGGATTGGTAATTCATCATGACCCTTCAGTTCAACCCCTACCCCAAAGAAGGTGACCTTGCCACCCTTCCACCTGCAGTCATCCCCGATGTTAACGAACCCTGGAATTGACAACGAAAGGTGCATCCTGTTATGTTTGGCAATTGATTTAGTGACCACCCAAATTTAACATTGGTCGGAAAAGGTCATTAAAGTCAGTCCACCCAAAAGGTTTGTGAGTTAGTACAATGTAACCAAACTACCCTCCTTAAAACTAACATGGCACCTGAAAATGAATGGTTAGAATACTATAGTTTCTTTTTGGGATGGCCTATTTTCAGGTTGCGAACTGTTAGTTTTAGGGAGTACATACGATCCAAATGTGGTTTTTGTGTATCAGATACTTTTGATGTCCCCCAGATATCTCTAGAATCTAGAACCTGGAGGGTAACACAAAAATATGCTGAGTTGCTTGAACTTGATCCTGTATTGGATTATCTTACCAAGTATGTAACCCTAAGTGCTCCAAAATACCTTTTCAGGAGGTATTTAGACCCTAAAAAACCTCCCCAAAATACACTCTCAGAAGGGTCTTGGAGCACTAGGGTAATATAAGATATACAAATGCTTATCGAATCGACTCTGATTCTATTTTTTTCAATGCCTATTAACCGACCAAGATTTCTCGGGATACTTGTACGATTCCAAGTTGTTTCCGAAGCAACTCATTTGCTTGGGGTTTAATGTTTGGTTGTTCTGAGGAAAAAACTCATTTCCGGCAGCTGATGGAAAAGTGCCCGCTGCAAAGGACGACGGGGAGTGGAGGGGAGAGCTTTCGTTGAATCCGGGGAGGTCCTGGTTGTTTATGATGTCGACCAAATGCTAGGTGGTGGCAACTCAAATACTTTTAAATGTTCACCTCTATTTGGGGAAGATGAACCCATTTTGACTGATATATATTCTTCAACTGGGTTGGTTCAACCACCAACTAGAAATGGAAGCCCTTGCCGGTTGGTAGTTGCTAATCCTTGAAATGGATCATTGGATCATCCTGGATCGACTGCAGGCACTTCGTTTCGGTCAAGACTTCCAGGGTTTGAGTTACTTTGGAAATATTCCCCAGTGAAAATGCCCTGTAGATACATGGCCTGAATTTCTCGAGGGTTCATGATTAAACTTGCTGTTTCCAAGATTTCCAAGTTAACTTGATCGAAAAGAGAGAAACAAATCACAAGTGGATCCAGTGGGCAGAAGTGGATCCAGTGGTGAATCGGAATGCAGGCGTGGCATCATCGCTTGCAGGTGATTCTTGATATCTACTAAACCTCTCAGAGCCCCCGAAACGACCCCCCAAAAAGAAGAATCTCTAACATGCCAGACAGCCTTAGCTGCATAATAGGTCCAGGTTTTTTTCGGGTGAACCATTTTTTTCATATGGGAAATGGGTTGGGATATAACTAACCCTACAATCCTGGACCCATGTGCAGCTAAGAAGCGGTGTGATGTAAACTAGATGGTGTTTTTTATGTTCACTGCTATTTGGGGAATATTCCCAAGTTGACTAATATTTTTCCAAGGGGTTGAAACCACCAACTAGTAAAGTATTTTTGGGGGGGGGGAATCAGTTTCTTGAAAACCCCCAAAGGACCAAGCAATGATTGACTATAGTACTTCAACTTGGTGCAAAATATCTGATTAGTAGAAATCCCTTGCTTGTGGTATGTTCCTAAGATAGGGAACCCCTAACCCAAACCATCATTCGAAACAGGATGATAGGGCATCCTTCCTCCCATGATCATGGTTCAGTGAAATAATCTGTCCCTACAATAGTAGTTACCTTTCAAATGCAGCCGCTTTCCACTGAACCATGATTATGGGAGAAATCCAAAGTTTATTTGTTGACAGAAAAGAAAAGGCAAGAGCTTAGAATGAACATCTTTGATGACCTGTACAAGTTTCCGTTCAAAAAGCTCAGCTTCTTCAAGCAATATAAATGTTCCACTTTGTGCACCAATTGTTGCCAGAATATGCCAGGGTCACAGATAGGACCCCTTCAAACTTATGCACTGCAATTTATAAATTGTAATTCAGTTTCACTCATTTTCTTCCCAAGAAAGTACCCTTCCAAATGAAACTGGCGGCTAAAAACACCGTGTTTTGTTCCAAAAGAACCATGACGTTCTTTTAAGCTTAGCTGCACATAGACAGGGGGTTGGTTGGTTGTTACATTTGCCATTTGCCCAATATGAAGGGGTGGAAACTGTAACCCTATAAACCCCATCTATTCTGCAGTAAGGTGTGGGTCACTTCGAAGGGTCCAAAAGGGTCGACTCTTGGTGACTTGAGCAATGAAAAAAAGGGCCCCTGGTTGGTTTGGGTTGTATAGGGGATGGAAAAACTACCCACTTATATCGGGAGTATTTTTTAACCGTTATAAGGATCCCGAATAAACCAACCAGGATTCAATGGAAAGTAGTAAGTTTTTTTTTGTTTTCTCACTTGTGGATGTGGGATTCGCACCTCCAGGATGTGGCATGAACTCTACGAGAGCTCTGATTTTGCCCAGAGACAAGCACAAATTGTGGAGTTCCCTGGCACGGAAGTGTACGGCTTTTTTACGGCTCCCAAAAAACAAAAAGGCAACGAAGAAAGCCTAAGAATCCAGACCCCTCCCGAAAATTCGCAGGATTGATGGTCGATTACTCCCATCCCCGGAATAGGATTGTAGATATAATCCCTTTCTTAGGACATACCGATCAGATCCTTAGGGAAAAGATGAGAGCCGAAAAACATGGGAACTGGATTGCTGTTCCTGATTGATTTTTCAGTTGAGTTTTTCTTTGTTCAGGTTTGATGATAGAATCCAGGCATTTGCAGAGATTTCTTTGGCTTGGATTTTGAGTGAAGGACGGACAATAAAAGCAGTTTGACAAGGATGTGTGCATTCAGATGTGTTCACTTCTTTTTGGAGATTTTGGTGTGTTCTACAATGCTTCTTGTTATGTTTTGGTGTATTTAATATCACCATATGGCTGTTCAATATTTTTTGAAGTCCAACCAATGGAAGATTCGCAAATTCCTCTTGTGAGGAGGATTCTGGCTCCTTTTTTGGGCACCAGATCACAAGTTGTTTGGTTTTAATATGTTTTAATGGGTTTCAGGAGACAGGATAATATGTTTTGATGTCTGTCATCTAAGCTCACTTACCCAATAAGGCCTTATTAAATTAACTTATTAAGGAACAGAGACTGGACGTTACAGTGATCATGGATTCGTTTGAGGTGATTTTGTTTTTACTTTGTACAAATGGTAAATCTACCATCAAACTACCATGTTTGGGATACTTTTTTGTTTTCCCATAGTTTTTTTCCAAGCATCTCAAGCCAAATTCCAAGTGATTCATCCTCATATGGCCTCCGGGCTTGGATTCTCTCCGAGATTTTTTCATCGTTTTCCAACGTCAAGCCCTGTGGATCGGTTGTTGTCGATGCACCTTTCTTCACACTGATTTTTGGGTTATTTTTTCATTACAGAAAGCCATGGTGTTTTTTCCCTCCGGCGAGGGATGAACTTATGAAACAAAAAATATCCAAAACAAAGACCAAAAACACTTGTGCCTCAGCTAAGAGCTATAGTTCCACCAGTTCTGCAAAGAAAGGATCAGTTGGTTTAGAGTTTTGATTTTTTTGTTCATCAGATTTCACTTTGGACATATGCCCCCCCATTTTTTTTTTCAAGGCTCACTATTTTGTTTGAACAATTGTCATGATTTTAATCTGCTGGAGTTAGGCCTGTTTGTCCATCCTGACTGGGAAGCAGTGACACTGAAAAACCACCTCCAACCTCTTTAGTTCACCTAGGTTTAATCATCAAAATCGTTGGAGGAAGTTGGGAGCCTCAAGTTTGACATGTGCGGAATTTCTGTGGTGGGTTCAGAGAAACAATACCGTTATGTCCGTGTTTCTGAATTGAAACGTTTACCATACATCACTTGAACTTGGGCTTGTATAGCTGTAGGCTGTAGGAGATGATGAAGTATAGGAGATATACCGCCATTACTTGTTACCCCCTTGGGTGGACACTTATGACATCACGAAAATCCTGGTTGATTGATAGGTTGTTCAGCGAATTACATCCTACCCTCCTGAGATTATTAGGAAAATCATGTCATGTTCCCAACATTTTTGGGTGGTTGAAATCTTTACTTGGTTGGAATCATGCCATCTTCGGTCTTTCAAAAACCGCAGAAGTCCTTTCAAGCTCAAAACCCTCCTCCCGGATTCGGTGATTAAAAAAATTTTAAAGGGACCATTTCATCATGGAGATGCATGGTGATTTTGTGGAATTTCCCTTACAATAATGTATTGTTTCACTAGGTGGTGGTTTTCAACTATTGTTTAATTTTCACCCCGAAATTTGGGGAAGATGATTCAGTTTGACTATACAAAAAAAAAATCAACAGGGGTTGAAACCAACCACCAACGAGATTCAAGCTATTTCCAGTGATCATCCAAGGGTTTTAAGCGAAGCCCTTGGAATGGGTGGTGTAGTTTGTTGTGAAGGGTTCATAGGCTTGATGTACTCATAACGCGATTCACATTGATCCTAGAAGTCTCCAACAGGACCCACTGAACGGACCCCTAAACCTGAGTATCTAATAGCCCTAGCAATCCTTAGGGGTCCGTTGGTAAGGTCCCATTCAATTTTTGATGGAATTGAGCAATGAAAAATTCCAAGGCGTGGTATTGCCCAACTTCCAACGAAGTTTGGCATCAGCTTCACCGCAACCTTCATGAACCAGGAGAGCTCTTCCTGTTGTCGGGAGAGTTGGGGGGTACAAGGTGGGTAGGGTCCCCTACCAGTTATAACTGGGGTTATAACTTGTATAAGTAAGTAGGGTTATAACCCTGGTTACCCATTTATAAGGCCATTTATACAGTGTGACGGGTTATAACTCCATTTTTATCTAGTAGGGGCCCACCTTGTAGGTGTTGTTGTTTTTTATCTGTTTTTTTCATGGGAATCCAAGGGGCCCACCAATGCCATCATCCAGCACGTCAGTTTCGCTTTGCATCGCTCCTTCAATACACCGGCCGAAAAAAGGCTCATGTTCCTATCATCATGTTAGGTTAGCATTTAGCAGAGAGTATTTTGAATAAGGGAACCTTCAAGGTGTTTTTTTTTCGCGAAGTTGCATGGTGGATGACTTTTTTCTTTGATTTCCATGTCATCAATCAGACTCTCTGAGAGAAGTTGCACAAAGTTCGAAGGTTCCGTCGTTTTTTGGCGCTGTTTCTGTGGCCTTTTTAGGGTCGATCACCTCGTTTTTTTGGTGATGCTGAATGACTTGATTTAAGTGTGATGGATAAAAAAAAATGGAAAATGACGAGTTTTTGTCCATTTTGATCAATTTGTTTTCCTGTTTTGAATTGGTGTTGTTGATGTAGTGGGTGTGTTTTATTGAAAAATGGAATGGAAGTATGAGGGATGCAACTTGTGAAGATCATAAATATCTTCAAACATGTTTTGGACTTTTAGTTTATACTGGGTGGTGATTTCAAATGTTGTTTATTATCATCCCTATTTAATGAAATGATCCAATTTCACAAGCATATTTTTTTCAGGTTGGGTTGGTTCAACCATCAACTAGCTTACTTGTGGAGAGGCTAACAGCAATTTTTGACCAGCATATTCTTCTACCAGACAGCTGTAGAGGCTGGTGCATTGGTTCACATCTATCTTGATGGAACTGCTGGGGACCCAAAGATGATCCCTGGGCAGGGTTGTTGTGATGTTTGTCTATTGAAGTGATTCGTATATGGCTAGGTGGTTTCAAATGTTTTTGATTTTCACCTGGTTAAATGATCCAATTTGACGAGCATAATTTTGAAATGGGTTGAAACAACCTTACTTCTAGTTGTTGTCTGGATTTGTTTTTGCTCAAGACTTTCGCGGTGACAGTTTAGAAGATTTTGATCAGTCCAGTTTTGGGAGCTCCAAAAATTTTGAGTTTAAGACCCATATTGGAGTATACCCGATAAGCCTTAATGAGGGGAAATCCCATAAGGTTTGGGGTACCTTTTTTTGGGGGGGGGTGGTGAGTTAGCATCCTATGATAATTCCACTTGTTCAAGTTGGTGCCTGACACAATGAATATGTTTGTAAGGTTGCGGGTTCAACCCTTTTTTTTAGTGATGTAATCAGGGGACATTGATTGCGCAAATCCTGATGAAACGACATCCAACACCAGTGGAAGACCTGCAGGCTCAAGCCAGTGAACTTGGAAATCATTGAAGCATCAGCTTCCATGTGAAACTTTTGGGGACCATCTGACAGACCCAAAGCTCTCACTACATATTCTTTATATGTACTTATTTATTGTGTTTTTGTATATATTCAAATTTCCATGTTTTATCTTTGTTTTTGTATATATTGAAGTTTCAACAAGTTTTTGTATATATTGAAATTAACATTCACAAACACCCAAATACCAGGAATTCCTTCATAAAAGTTGGTTGGTTCTGGGTTTGGGGTACTTTGGATAAGATATACATCTCCCAATCCGCAGGGTTTGCAAAGTTCATGTCCCCCCTTTAAGGCCCTCACAAGTGGTTTGATCATCATGTGAATAATCTTACTACTACAACAACAACAACAACAACAACAAAACCTGAAAAAAATGGGGACATGTTACCATGGACAAAGCCTGATTTGAAGCGCTGTAATAATGGGGGTTTGTCTCACCCCTACGAAAGGGATGGCACTCTCAACGGATGATTTCTGGATCCCTGAGGTCTTGTTAACCCACGGTGGCACTGAGATGGGTCAGCACCCCAGAAGCCACGCAAGATCCAATGGGGTTGATGCGAAAATTGAATCCAGGGATGGATATATACCTGGAACCTGTGAATGTCCTCTAGTTTGGTGGTTGAACCTCCTAAAAAGAAGGTCTTTTCCAATCAAAACATGGGTCATTTGGTTTCTAGGTATGATTTATATATATATACATATATACCAGCACCTTCAAGGGGGTGCCGAATGGTTCCGTTACAGGGCTTCGATTAAGCATCCCTTAGGGTTTAATTGGCACCCTTTGAAGGTCCAGGTATAAATATATATATATACATATGACATGAGGTTACTTGGAAAAGATACACATATTTGTGTATATATTATATATTTGATTGTAAAAAGATTGTGCGTACACGCAGTATAGTGTTGGCGGGTCATACATCTTGTCATCTTTCCTGACCCGATCGAGTGATCGGGGAATTTGAGCGAATCTTTTTCAGAATCCGACCACCGGAATTTTGAAACTTCTGAAAGCCTGCAAAAGCAGCTTCTTTCCAAATTTAAAAACAGGTCGGGGTTAGACTCAACAGGAAAGATGTCGCGGTCCGCTATGGAATGAAAACTCAACTGATATTCTAGGTCATAGTTTTCAGAAATCATGTTGAAAGTCATGTCATCCATTTTGCCAATCATCCTTTTTTTGTGTTAGAAAGCTTTCCTAACACTTATATATCTTATATTCAAAAAACAAAAACATACCTCGCATTATCCTACGATCTTTTTTCTTGTCGGTCCATTTTGTATGACTTAGGGAGTCCAAAGTACCCTCCCTGAAACTAGCAGCAAGTTCGCACCTGAAAAATTGATGGCAAAGGAAGAAGATACTTGTCCTTTTAGTGACCTACCAGTTGTAAGTAGGGGCCCATAGCTCCACTTGTAGGGGTGAAAAAAAAAATCAGTTACCCAATTATAAGGTCAATCATAAAGGCTATACCCTCCAGGGAACCAACATATCCCTCAAAAATGGCATTTTGAAGATGATTTTCCTTTTCCCCAGGTGGGATATGTTAATTCCCTGGAGGGTAACTCTATTTGCAACTGGATCTCGGGCCCACCTCGTTGATGCAACATTTGTCTTGCATCCAAGCTCTGAGGACAAGGTCTTCACACGAAAATTTGTCAAATCGTTGTGCCTCGTCGTATCCCGGTGATTCGATGTGGCGCTGTTGCAGCCAGTGTTGGATTTTTCACGGGAAAAAAAATGGACGTAAAATGAGTTCCGGGGTTAAGTTAGGTGATGTTTTTTTCTGAAAAAACCATGGCAATTCATCACCATTATTTTTCTACCATTACTTAAGGGGAAGTTTTTTTTTGATTTTTTTTCCAAGCACCAAACTGAAGCAAATCTAAGGTGACAGTGTTGGAGAAAAGGGGTTTAAAAGAAAACATGGGCCCAGATTTGGTTGGTGTTTTAGGATTGAGAGAGCCGATAGAGGAGATAGACATTTCTGAAACTGTTTTTTCATACCCATGACGGATCCATGGGATGACGGTATATTTACCGTAACATGAATGGTTGATTTTTATGGTAAATGTAGGTGAATATACCATACATGGATCCTATGGGATATGTAAATTTCAAAAAAATACGATAAAAGAAAATCTTCAGGAAGCATCCATCTTGTGATTTTTGTTTCCCTATTCTTTTCAACTGAAACCGACCTTGAAAATCATCCATCTTTACCAACTTCTAATAACAGCCTCAACTTCTAACAACTCATAGCTTCTCATGCTGGAAAATGTGTGCTTCCTTGACCTTTTCCCGAGAATTTTATTTCCCCCTTGAGAATCTCATACCATCCATGGGACTGGTATATGTACTGCACATACTAATTTACCACACAAATCAACTAAATTGTATAGGGATACATTATAATTAACAGTCCCATGGATGGTAAGGGGAAATGAAAACCTCTCAAAAAATGGACCCCTTTTATTGTTCCATCGGCTTCCTGAAATTTCCCACATTTACCAGGGTCACCGGGTCACCTCACCTGTCCTCAAAGGCACGGGCCTTCGATATCCCCATCAAGGTTGGCAAAAATGGGGAAAAAACTGTGGGGAAAAAACCGGAGGTTGGTATCAGAAGAGAAATCTAAGAAATTTTGAGGGTTTTCAAGGAAAGATTTCGAGATTTAGATTTTAGTTCAGCATTTTGACTTCAAACAATCCCGTTTGCGGTAAGCTGAACCAACAAAAATCATACCCTAAGTATCCTGACCCCTCAAAGGCCTGGCTATTTTGAGGACCCTACCCCTGTGTCATACAATTTCTTTCACTCTTCCATTTGAGGCTCTAATGATCCTCAGGGTAGAGTATAGTATTGTGCAAGTATACATCGTAAAGTTTGCAATTTCGGATCCCCAGCTTCTTCCAGTCGTGACCTTTTTATCATCCAAATGAAGGCCACTTAACCCCTGAAATGGTCACGAATAAAACACCCAAAAAGGTCACTGGGAAGAATCTGGCCCATGTGAATTAATTTGAGTTTTTTGATATGCACAAATCCAGCTGTGAAACCTCGACTGATCAAATCTAAGGTCAAGTCGACTTTGGGGGGTGGAATTCCTCCGAGAAATTTGAGATGTTTGGATCCAACAAAAACCATCAAAAGTGGCAACTCAAATATTGCTTTATGTTTACCCTTACTTGGGGACATGATCCAATTTGACGAGCATATTCAATATATTTTTCAGTTGGGTTGAAACCACCACCTAGAAAACAGTGGAAAACACTTTGGTTTCAGTTTTTTTGGCGGTAAGCATCAACAAACGGATTTGAGGAAATTTAGTGTTTTAGGCTCATGAGGCCATTTTAGAAGGGAAGAAAAGTGGACGGATTGCTGAGAACCAGAAAGATACAGTAGAAATGACAACTTGATGTTCTAGGTGGTGTAACATATTTTTTGAAAGCCGCAAGTTTTTGGGAAATTAGCCTTATTTGATTTTTGTTGTTTGTTCATCAAACTTAAAACCTGGTAAGAATGGCTTCTGTTCTGTAATTTTTAGAGGTCGCAAGCTGTCCCATGTGTGCCATGTTGACGCTTTGGGATATTGTCATTTTACACACATGATGCAGTCTTTTTGTTGGGTAAAAAGCTAGTTTGTTGGGTATGTCATGTCTTCAATTAGGGATCTTTTTTTGAGGATAGAGAGAGAGAGAGAGAGAGTATGTTGCTTATGTCAACTCAAATGTTACCAGAAAAACATGCAACAGTCAATATGCCCCTACAGTATACCCCAGTCAGTTCTCAGTAGCAAGACATGGAAAAAACGGAGATTTGGCCTGTTTTCAGTCCAGTTCAGCAGGCCCTTGATATGGTGTTTTGAATCCAAGTTCCAAGATTCCAAGGTTAATAATTAGCTCACCCCGCAGCTGTCAAAAACCCCAGCTTGGAAAAACGTGTCATGGAACCACCTGCTAAAAAGTCCCCTTCTTAACAAAACGCGGCCATTTCCCTGGGGGGCTAAAAAACGGGTGGCCTTCATTGGGGGGCCTTTGCCTCGTCCACACAGGACGTGGTCTTCCGTGAGACTGGCACAGATACAGTGCCCAACGCCTCCCCTACGGCAGCTTCAGCATCCTCCGATATTTATGGCGCGGCAAACCTGGGAGTGGCATTGGTCATTAAATGGGAGCCAAATTTGTTCGTATCAAACTTGGATGCGAAAAGTGTGGGTAATTAACTTTGAGGGATTTCCCGAAAGTAACAGTGATATTGTTCGGGGTTGGGAATTGAATGATTTGCGAGTTGCTCGGGTGGGAAAGAAAAGATCCTCCTTCCCGCTCATTCTTCATTTTGTTCCTAGGGATTGCAATTTTTGATATGACAATCTTTGTGAATCAAACAGGATGTCATGGGGATGGTTTCGGTAACCTTTCAGGAGCGAGCTGCTAAACTTCCGGGGCCCGCATCATGAAAAGCAACTCTCAGAAGAGTTTTGCTCACATTTTAGACCTCCCAAATCCCCGGTGTATTTGTTTTCTAGGTGGTGGTTTTAAATTTAAATATTTTTTATTTTCACCCCTAGTTGGGGAAGATTACCATTTTGACTAATATTTTTCAAATGGGTTGAAACCACCAACTAGTTTTTGTTTGGCAGCCGATACACAACCAACCAACCAACCAACCAACCAACCCGGAAACCCACATTTCCCCAACGTTGGAAACCCCCGTGCCTTTTGGGGTGGCAAGGTATGGCAACTCTGAACGCCTGTGAACAAATCAAGACGCGCTTGCAGTTGGGGATGCTCAAATTTGATCCTTAGGAAGTTTTCTACCCTTCAACCAATGGTCAAATCAATGTTTTTGGATACAGGTGTTTCAAAAAAGAGATGTGCATGTTTACCAACTTGAGCAAGATATGTTTGACTAATGAGCCAGGCATATTGTAAAGAACTAAAAACCACTCAAAGACCTTCAGATTGGTGGTTTGAATTGGGGAAAACTCGTAGAATAATAAGCCACCCCACCTTTTCTACCAACCTTTACCATTGACTGATACTCCATGATTCAGTGCAAGATGGGATATCTCCAGAACGGGCCAAGGGGCCACCATAGGTCATGTGAACCATAGAACCATGGGAGTTACCAGAGGGAGAAGCAAATTTTTCAAGGCCTGAATCAGCCTGAATTTCCAGATTTTACCCTTCTGAATTTCCAGATTTTACCCTTGGCCCTTCAGCAATTTTTGAACTTGGTTAAATTTGAAATACTGTAAAATGTATCTTGAGGCAGAACACCCCCCAGGCATTTCTGCTTGTGGTGAACTCTACGAAAAAGATTTTTTACCATGATAAGGTGGTGTTGTTTTGTTCTGTTCTTTTGTATGTTTCCGTAAAATCTAAACAAAAAATTCTGATGTGTGGAAACATCTCACCAACTCCGATCACTACAATTTCTAGGTGGTGGCAACTCAAATACTTTTTGAACATTTCACCCCTAATTACCTGGGGAAATGATCCAATGTGACGGTTGCATATTTTTCAGATGGGTTGATGAAAAACCACCAACCAGATTGCCTTGAACAAAACAACATGCAGGGTTATGCCCACCATTTTTGTCTTCTCAAGGCCATATGTGGAGAAGTTTGGAGACTTCAAAAGCCCGAGTCTCAGTAGTTTTTGTTGTTCGATGCTTCAGTTTTGTTGGACATTGGTTCCACGCAAATGAGGGAACGAAAACTTATGCTACTCATGTTCCATGTTTTTGGGAGTCTGATTTTTTGGATGCCATAGACAAATTTGGATCAAAGCGTTCAGCAATGAAAAAAGGGGCCCTGGTTGTTTAGAGTATTCCGTCTCACACTTCTCACTTTAAACCTCCCAACAGATCGCTTCTCCTCCCAACAGATCGCTTCTTCTCTGTCAAAGTATCTGGAACTCTGTAGAATTTTTTGCAGGCCAAGCTCACCCCAAGAAAAGCAAGGATCTAAGGATCAATATTTGGTTCAATGTATGACATTAACCCATGAGACTTCAAAAACGTGTGTCAAGGTGGGTTTTGTTCATCTTTCAGCTTGTTTCAGTTTGCCCCAGATTTTGCTGAAGTGTTTGGCCGCTGTTCCTCCGCCCACGTTTGGAACGCCGAGAAGCGGTGAACGCCGCCTACATGGACCGATGTGACCTTTCAGCCCATGGCTTTTATGCCACGCCTGGGATTAGTCCCTCGACCTCAGAGCAACGCTGGGAGGTGTTTGTTGGACGAAAAATTTTGTATCCAAGGATTTTTTTTCTTGGGGAATCTTTTTCGGCCATAGGGTAACATGGTATGATTGGTATATTTACCTACATGCAAACCATGAGAATCAACCAAATATAGGTAAAGATAACATACATGGTTACATGGATCCTATGGGACAGGCCATATCTACTTGTTTTTTTTCATAGATATTCTTTCAATCTCAACCCTCTGTGAAGTTGCCTCGTCGAGATTTGTGAGGCTATGATTGGTCACTGCCGGAAGATGATAGAGGTGGTGTGGCAAGGGGGGGAAGTCCTTGCGATGTTTGCCTTCTTTTTGCGGGACCCCGGCAGTGGTTTTTGCCGGATGTTCATCCGTGTCACCTTAGGTGCAGGGTATATTATAAGGAGCAATTAAGTACATCGTGTATTCCCCTGCCAATAACCTCTACAGAATGACGGGCCTTTCAAGGCCCCTTTTTTAGTTGTGATTTCAGTCAGAATTAGCCTGGTTAGGATGGGGTTGGGAAAAATTATAAACTCACCATTGGAGATAATAGAAGGCTACTATTTACCAACTGTTTTGTTGTCGCACCTTTTAAGCTGCCGTTTATATGGTGAAAAATCCACGTTCAGGTTACAAGCCCAGGTTTTTGTTGAACCGTTGGTGAACCTCAAGCCAACCCGCAACCCGCTTCCAGGGAAACCCTTCAACTACTTCACTTACGGAGCTGCATCGTCCGAAGTGGAGATTGATGTCAGGGCTCCTTGCTATGATGTCCCAGGAAGATAGGATCAATGGTTAGGATCAATGGGTTATTTATCCATATTTATCCTACAGTAGCTATAAATGGAGTATATTGGGGGTTATAACCCACTTATCCTAACCTTTTACTAACTTCCTGGGACATCCAAGTCGGGGTGTAACGATGCTGCGAGTTGGAGTGATGTGGAAGTTATCCGCTCAGTTTTCTAAGTGGAAGGGTTTCTGAAACTGAGGTATACCTCCAAATTCTATCTCCCTCCAGCAAGCTGGACCCAGGCTACCAGTTACAAATGGGGTGAACCAAAAAACTCCTATAAGTAGGGTGACATAACCCCAGGAAAACCCATTTATTTTTCGGATATTTATAGAGGTTTTATAACTCCATTTAGTAAGGGGGACCACCTTGAGCTTCCCAAAAAGAATGAGATTTAGGAGGAAGCCGATTGGACCTAAGCATTTCTTGCTTCATCGTTTCGAATAGGTCGATCTTTCAAGGAATTTTGAAAAGATGGATGTGAAATCGTGTGGAGATATCATGTTCAAGTTTCATTGTTTAGCAATTGTTGGATCGCAATAAAAATGCAACCGTTTTGTATCTCCCTTGTCAAAGGTGTGTGTCTGTGTGTGTGTGTGTGCCCCCTTGACAAAAAAAACAGGTTCGCCTCAACTTTTCCGTCCAAGTTCCCGTCCTTTCTTATTTTTTTTGCAATATATCTCGCATAGGATCCATGTATGTTTTTTTTATCTACATGTACCAGCCAAATGCAGGTAAATACACCAATCCCATGGATCCGTCATGGGTATTTCTATTGTCCCTATGTGCACACCATAACCTGCGCCGCGCGTTTGTTCGTGTCACAGATTTTTTCGACAGGTGCTCACTGGAGATATGAGGATTTTGAGCACGGATGCGCAGTCTGGTGGTGCTGGTGGAGCTATGTGAGCGGAGATCTTTTACTACGCTTGATGGAAGAAATCCGGCTAACCAGTTGATAGGTACTTTATTCCATTATTTACAGGGTTTTTTCACATCCCAGGTGGTGCAGGATTTCCTCTATCAACAGTATGTACTCTTATGGTGTTTTTCTATATGGGTGTTTCCGAAAATAGGGGGAAAACTCCCCCCAAATCATCCATTTTAATAGGGTTTTCCATTATTTTCACCATCCATTTTGGGGTAGCCCTATTTTTGGAAACACCCATATACCTGGACCTTCAAAGAGGTGCAAATCAAACCCTGAGGATGGAGAATTGATACCCTGTAACCTGGAACCATTTTTCGCAGCCCTTTGAAGGTGCTGGTATATAGACCCTGGAAGTCCAAATACAATTAAAGAAATAGGGAACTTCACCAAAGACCTTTTTTTAAGGTTTAAGAATTTGAATCATCCAAAATTGGGGACTATCATTTTGATAGTCTTTGACTTCCAGGGAACATTTACCCTGGAAGTCCAACCACCATTTTTAGAGGTTGGTTTAGGAACCACCATGATTCAAGTAAGAGTTTATCGTCATCCAAAAGGAACCACCAGATATTGGAGCTGGAGTTAGGATTTCATGGCAGAAGTAGGATTTCAGCCCTTCAGGTTTTGCCTTTTCATCAGTGGGATTTTCAGGGACCCCCAATAGTGGGACCTCTTTATGGTAAGTTTCCCATACTATTCCCATACCACTCCCAGTCCAGAATCCCTAAAGATATGGGAATTGGATAGGGCAAACTTACCCATTATTGGGGGTCCCTGAAAATACCCTTGATTTCAAGTTTATTTTTTTTTCAGGATCTGACATTTTGATGGACGTGGGCAACAGCTTGAACCCAGCCATTGACATAGGCCAGTCCAGAGAGGGAGTCATGGAGATGGGAAATGGGTTCCCATTGCCCGGGAACCAGGGAACCATGTGGATGAATTCATAGATGATGTATATGAAGCTGGTCTTGAAGCAAGATAGAAGCGACTTTTTGTTCATTGTTTTTATGAAATTTTCATAGATTTTTGGATGAAACTGTTGCATATTCTCATTCACCAACCAGATTTGGCAAGCGTTTTTTTCGCCATGGTTCTGACCGGCACACATTTGGGACGAAGATCTTTTCACCACGTACAAGGTGGGCCCCCTTCCAGGTATCCACTTATAGGGGGTTACTGCAGTTATCCAATTATAGGTTCATTTATAGGGTTGATACCTCCCTTTATATATTTCCTGGAGTTGTCATACTCCAATGAGCAAATATGCAGCCCAATGCACAGCTGTATGGGCAGCCCCAACCAAAACCTGTAAAGGGAACAAGCATGTTAACAGATTTAACAGGAAACGCGTGTTGGAATGCATTTGCCTTGGCCATTTGCTAGTGACACCAAAGTGCCTTTTTGTTCAAGTTTGATCTAGTGGCTTCATCTTAGATGTTTCGCTTCTAGATGTGAGTGTCCAAAAGTGTATAACTACTGTTTAATATCCCCAATAGAATTATTGAGACCCAGCAAAACATCATTTGCAAATCATGAATTTTAATGTTCTATCCCGCTATTCCTTTGCTTGTGGTGCAGCGCAGATGTTCATGTTTTTTCACTTTTCTGGAAACTTTCTGCAGGTCCGAAATGGCCAGGTAAACCAGGTAAACACCTTTCCCCCCCCTGCCCTTGAACACACCTCTAGGTAAGGGTTCCAAGTTACCCCCTTTCTTGTTTGGACATCAACCTGGAGGATCATTTTAGCAAGTGGCTAGTAAACCATGGTGATAGGTAAATGCCTTAAGGGTCCCCTGAAGTTGTACAAAACTCCCTTCCATTCATGGCCGTTTTATGGTTTACACTTGGGGGGTGATCCCAACTACATCCACATCCACTAAAAGGATCCCCATCCTCTAAGAACCCCGGGCCTGGAAGCTGGTCAGGACAGATTGAAGGAGCCTTCACTCAAGGCTTTGGCTGGGCAACTCTGGAGGACTTCCGATGATGGGATTTTTCTTTTGTCCATGAGAGAAATTCACCAAAATGACCAAATGAACCCAGGACAACGAGGTGTTTTGAAATTTGGGTGGGACAAAATAAAGCAACAACCAAACTGGACACCCATTGATTCCACCAACTGTTGATACTCGGTGGTGGTTTCAAATATGTTTTTCCCACACCTGTCAGATGAGGGTTGTTCGATTTTACCTTAAGTCAACGCCATGTCTCCACACCTAAAAACCATGTTATTTACCATAACAACCTCTAAAAATGTAGGTTTTGGGGGGCCCATGGCGTAAAAATGGAAAGTGCTCATTTAGATTAACTCTCTGTTGGGAGCTATAAGTCAGCATCATGACGTGTATGTCACTTGTACTGAGGTGTGAAATAGAAACTCTTTGATTTTTGCTTTGTTTAGGGTATATGGGGGATGAAAAAACACACCGCGATATGGGTATTATTTCATAAACCATTATAAGGATGTGGTTTCAAATATTTGTTTATTTTCACCTCTATATGATTTTGACTATATTTTCAATCGGGTTGAAACCACCACCTAGAAACTCTTGGATTTTTGCAAAGGGTGTGATCCAAATGTGGTAAACAGAAAACCACCGGGGAAAGATGATGCAAGATGTTCACTCTGACATGGCGTTTCCCATTGAGTTTTGGTCTCGAAATTTTCGGAAAGCTCTCCCCCCCAAATCTCCAGAATTGATTGAACCCTCATCATCTCACCACCAACAACATCCTTAAATCTGTACAGATGACACCAAAGGAGTTTTAACGTGTTTTTTTTGTTTTATTGGTTTACCTTGCCGTTTAGTTGTTTCAACGGCCGAATTTTGTTTTTGTTCGGTTGTCGCCTTTGCGTTTTTTTGTTCTGCCAGGAGACTGTGTGGGGTTGCTCCGAATTCCCTTGGTTGAAACCTGGGGTTTGTTTTACTCGTGGCCCTGGGACTTACAAGTCTGGGAAACGCCCAGTTGGGTGAGACGGATCTGGTGGGATTTGTTGGGGATGACTGAACCCAGTTATATGGGGATTCTTTCATAAACCATGAAATATATAAGGATCCCTATGAAATACGTAGCCAGGATTCAATGGAAAGTAAGATGTTTTTGTTTTTTTTGTGGCTCTGTTGGAGTTAAGCTTGTTACAACCTTGGATGTGTTTACTTTCTACCATGTCGAATCACCATTAAATCACCATTTGAGAGAATATGATCAACTTGTTCCAAGCATCGAAGAAGCAAAGCCAAGCAAGTGTGATTTATAGATCAAGTGTGGTGATGATTTTTGTTGGTACTTTGGAACCTTCAGTTTACTAAGATCGGATGTAAATTGTCTTTGAACACCTCGCTAACAGCCTACTCGTTTGATGCTAAAGTTGCTACAGTAATTGAAACTCAAGATGTGTTTGACTTAGCATATGGAGCTATGTTTGGCATTCTGTGACCTGGGTGAATCACAGTGTCTGAGGATTCCCTCCTTCAATGATACACCAGTGGACATGCGAGTGACTTTAGTCAAGGCGTGGGAGGGATTTTGATGGAAAGTTTTCCCCTAAGACATGAAACCCGAAAATGGGGATAGGCCTGAAAAAGAAGATTCCCGTGTTTGAATCATTTTCAGCTTCAGGTTGTTACTTTTGGGGTGTGTAAATGTTATTCCTTGCAGTATTGGTTGTTTTACTTGGACAGTATTTTGATTGTTCTTCTTTTTAAAGGGTCGAAGGTGGTTAATTTTGGAGATTATTCAAAAATGAAATCATCATCTGAGATACCCTCCTTGAAACCAACATAGCACCTGAAAATTGATGGTTGGAATATTGGTTTCCTTTTGGGATGGCCTATGTTGAGGGGCTATGTTAGTTTTAAGGGAGGGTACAGGTTTATTAATATATTTACATATATTTGAATATTCATATAAAGATACATATCTATGTATATATATATATGTATATAAATTTATTCAAATTACATATTCGAATAGAGCATAAGAATGCAGAAATATGCAACCCACTCAACTACTGAAGGTCCTGAAATCGTTCAACCCCATTTTTCTTCCTTTCAGCAACCCAACAGAACCATCGCGTCGCAGGATTCTGCCAATCCAAATGCAATCCACTCATCACGTGTCCAACGACTCAATGAGGGGTTGGTCATTGGTCCGTGAATGCCGCGATTTTGGGCGAAATCTACAGGGGTCAAATTGAATAACTGGGTCGTGGCTTCAAATATTTTTTATTTCACCACTTTTTAGGGGAAGATTCCCATTTTGACTAATATTTTTCAGATGGGTTGAAACCATCAACTAGATTAGATTACCTTTTTTTGGGGATCAAACAATGCAAATGTAGGGAAATGTTGAGGGATTTCCCCTGTAATAGTGCCTTGTTTGGGGTTGGTAATATAATAACCCCTGATCTACACATCTGAATTGAATGTTTCGGGTTATATGTATATATATATATATATTTGGTGTAGGTGGCTCTAAATATTTTGGGAATCAAAGAACTGGGGAAGATGAAAGCGTTGCAAACCCACGCTACATTGACAAGCAGCAAACACCTGTGTGCATGACGAAAATATCGCCATCCACGCGTGGTGGTGGCAACTCAAATATTTTTTAAATGTTCACTCCTACTTGGGTTAATGTTCCAATTTGACGAATATTTTTTCAGATGGACTGAAACCACCCGTCATTGTTTGGGCTTATGACCCGCATATATTTTGGGCCCTTCAACCCCTTCATGAAATCATGGTTTTTTGGGGGGTCGAGAGATAGGTCCCCTGGTATTGCAGGACATGGAACACGTCAGGCGTCCAGCTTTGACATTCGTCATGTTCTTCCTTTTCTTCACAAGGCCTCCTTTCAGGAAAAATGTCGAAGCTACAGATCTCCAGAGTAAAGAGGTGGCAGGTGGAGCAAACTACTGTCGGCTGTCCATGGAAGTGATCGTAACTAGCTAGGAAGTTGGTTTATATATTATATATACAACTTATTTAAGGGACTTACTATGCAGGGGTTAGGATCCATTTATTATGTACCATGGCACATCGCAGTACACACCCAGAGGCACTCAAATGATGGAAATAAACCATCCAAAAACAGCTGACAAACAAGCAATACCTGACCTCAGGCGAAAAGAAGCCGTTTAGCCAACAAAAACTCCTCGAAACAACCGCAGATGTCCCAAGGTGGGCCCCAAAAAAACATTCACAGCATAAGTAGGGCGAACAAAACTCCACTTCTAGTGACCAATTTATTTTCGGCCATTTATAGGGGCGCCATATGATCATTTATAACTGGTGTGTTGGGCCAACCTTGTGGATGTGTTTTATTTTTGTTGCTGACCTCCAAGGCTGTAGGTGAACCGCCTTTCTTCTTGGGTACTGCAGCGTTTTTTGCGGTTCCTTGGTGGAATACATCGGGGGAAAGACGTGTAGATGAAGATGGGGTTCCTTGTTTTTTTTAATGCCGTAAGGATCTGATCGATATGTCCTAAGATTTCCGGATTTCCCGAAAATAATCCTAACCATCAATCCTAGGAATTTTCGGGAGGGGTCTGAAAAGCTTAGGGATAGATTATTACCAACCCCAAGATGTCTTGAAAGTTTAGTCAAATTCCTTGCAAAAGCGGGAAACCAATTTGAACTGAAAAGATTGGGTCTTTCGAAGAAGCCATTTTCATCCAGTTTAAACGAGGTTTGCCATTTATCTCCCGTTTGTTGGTGGCTTTCAAGATGAAGCTTAACTGACACCCAGATGAGAGTTAGGAACACAAGGCTAGAGTAAAGTCACTCCTTGCTTTCAACATTACATCAAAGGGGACTGAACATGATGTTTTTTCTCAACCCTTTTTGTTTGGTGTATATGGATGTTTCCAAAAATAGGGGTACCCCAAAATGGATGTTCATAATGGAAAACCCTATTGAAATGGATGATTTGGGGGTCTACCCCTATTTTCGGAAACACCCATATAGTGAGTTGAAGATTCATCGCAAACCTGCTTCAAGCAAGACAGAAAACTCAAGGCACGTGCGGCCATCGCCTCTGCTAGGGAGGACGGCCATGGACACGCCGCTGAATGGGTAAACTCAGACCTTATGACATCAAACCAATCATTGCCTGAAGATGCCGTTTTTGGTGGGGATGATTCTTGCGTTTTCTTCTTGTGATAACATGAGTTTTTTTTAAAGAATCATTTAGAAGTCATTCATGTTGGCCTCTCCTTACCATCCCTGGTGCTCCAAATACCTTTTCAGGAGGTATTTAGACCCTAAAAGGGTCTTGGAGCCCTAGGGCATGATACAACCCCCCCTTTTTTTTGGAAGGATTTCCCCGTTGGGTTTCCTCAAACATTTCCCATTCATGCGCAGGATGCCGGTGCTGCCGCCCACGACTATTTCGCAGTGGATTTGCCCCTGACGCCGGAGCGCATTCGCATGGCCTGGAGACCCTGCAAGGGGTTGGGCAGGGCGGCAGGTACTCAAAATGATGCCTGTTTTTGAGGGGTCGGGATTCTTAGGGTGTACTTTTTGGATCTTTTTGCTGGGTTTTTTTGCCCAAAACGACATAAAGTCTTTCTCATTCTTGCTCCATGGTCTGGTGGAAAATCGCTGTATTTCAAAAGTTAATTACTATTGGAGATACACCGCAGTCTTTATTTCTTTGATCATGGGAGGAAGGGTACTTCAGGTTTAGAAGTGAAATATAGATTCACCAGATATGACTATGAGCCATTGGGTGGCGGACATAATCCTTGCAATCCATTTGACAAGGGAATATTTTCGTTGGCGATGCAGTTGCCACCAGAGGTTGCCACACTTGAATTTTAAACCTTTATGAAAGGATTCTGCTAGGTATCCACTGTACATCTAGTGACACATCAATGTCGGTTGGGTATAAAATTCTAACTGAATCTCTCATATTAAATCATAGTGAACCGGAAGCGTTTAGGGGGAGGGAGGTGTTTGACATTTTCCGGGGGAGACTGTTTTTTGAAACTACCCAAGTCTTCCCAGTTGTGACCAAGGGCCCCTCGTTCTTTGCTGTACATAGGGGATGAACAACTACCCAGTTACATGTGTTTTTTTTTCAGCGCATACCAACGAGGTACGACACAGGCGAGAACAGCACACGACCGAAGGACCACAAAGGCAGAAACAACACATCAACGAAGGACCACAAAGAAAGAGACAACACGGGACCCAAAATCCTTGGATGATGACCTACAGTGGATGCTCAGGTCCATACAGGAACAAGAAGAGAAGGGCGAAGAGATGCCACAGAAGAAAGTGTCACAACCCAAAATGCCCGTCGGGGGGGCAAATCTAGTCCGAAATCAGCACCAGAGGGCGCCAAGAGAGAAATTCCATCTCCATCTTTCGGACTTTCTGAGGTTGAAAAGGAAAATCTGGATCCAAGGGATCCAAAAGCGCTGCAGCAGGAAAAATACGTACAGGATGGCTCAACAAATGCGCCGCCCTGGTGGCTGCTTACAATGATGGTGACTGGTGGAAATGCTCACAGCTTTGTGCCATGACAATCCAGGAAAGCTCGTCATAAACCAATCAGTAGAACCCATAAGATTCATGTATGGTATATATTTATCTACCGTCTTTTTTTCCATAAAATTCACCCAAACGTAGGCAAGTATACTATACATCAGATATGTCAGGGTTTGTTTTTTTGTGGCTTCAGCTTTCAGAAAAAAACACCTGGAACTTTGGCAAAGCCTTTGATGTAATTTCACAGCCTTTCTTCGACTCAAAAAGAAAATGTGGGTCAATTGTATTTGAGGGGTATGAATCTATATGAATGACTACCTGGTACCTGAAACATCCATTTATAAATGGTTAATTGGATGATTCCCAATCTTTGCAGGAAAAAATGTTGTTTTATCAAACAACCATTTTAAAGTGGATGTTTAGGGTTCCAGGTAGCAAATCAATAGGATTTGATTGGATGACTGTCAGGTGTTGTTGTTGTTGTTGTTGTTGTTGTTGTTGTTGTTGTTGTTGTTGTTGCTGCTGCTGCTGCTGCTGCTGTTTTGTTTGATTCTGCCCTGGAAGTCAACCGGAGCAACATCATAAAAATGGTGGTTCCTTTTGGAAGATGATAAACCCCTACTAAAATAGTAGTGGTTCGGAAACCAACCTTAAAAGAGCCGAGGGATAAAACAAGCAATGGTGACGAACATACATATCCATATCCATATTTCAAGTACTGAGGAAAAATGGCAAGAGAGAATACAGATATACAATACACTTATTCAGCTTATTCATATTATAAATTAGTATTTCATAAAGATTCAAACAGGTTCCATATAAGATTCTTTACATCTTCCATTCAACCCTAGACATCCAACCACCTGCTGAGAAGGTATTTTGGACTTTCAAAGTATATCTAAAACACCAAACCTCAAGAGGTATGTGGTTGGATGTCTAGCTAGATTCCATAGAGTTTTGTTCATTTTTTTGAGGCGTGTAACGATCCACTATCTTCGCGATTCAGTAAGAACTCCAGCCGTTGGGGATTCTCAAAGGTCTACGTGGTGGGTGAGATGTGAAAGGAAAAATGTTTTTTGTGCTCCGAAATCATTAAACCCTGAGATTCCAACCACCATGAAAACAATGGGTGTTAATGTAACCATCATTGCTTACCTAAGGGTTTTAATCATCGAAATTGGGTCAACCATTATTTTAATGGTCGTGGAAACCCAGGGTAAAGAAATGTCTCAAAGCAACGATAAAACGGGGTGCTTGACGAATTTGACTAAAATGTTTACCCTCAGTACAACGAACATAGAAACTGAAACACTTCGGGTTAGAAGATACGTTTCCTTTTGGAAAGACCTCCTTGTCGGTGCTACGGTTAGTCTCAGGGAGCTTCCAATCCTGGAAAAGAGTTTGGGACCAAATTAATTCCCGGAAAAATCACTGGTTGGAGTCGATATGAGTCGATGTGTATGATCCTATTGAAATATAATAAATAGTCTTCTTTTAGGGTGACATTCGTTGGTTTTCGGGTGGGTGCTATAAGAAGTTGTTAACCTCAATTGCAATCTCGCCACTGAAAAAATGAGACTGGGCAAACTAGAGCGACCTGTTCCGCCGGTGGGTCACGGTAAAGAAATGGTTGTGATTGTTGGGGGGAAATCCCCCTGAACAATTCCCTTCATTCAGGTTTTGGATTTATAGTGATTTGCCCTGAAATTTCATCAGATACTTTCGGAAGTCATGGGAATCTAAGGGACCCAATACCCCCAATACCAACCCCTTCCCAAAAAAATAAGGCACTTTATAAGCGTTTTTTTTACCACAGTAATCCCTTAATAAGTCCTTATGTGCTGGGAGATGTGTGACATTGGGAGAGGCCCCTGGGCGGTCCATTTCCCATGATTTTGTCGCAGCTGAGGACCCAGACCAAGCATCTTTGTCTAACGAGGAACGATCGGAACGATGGAGAAAAACCCGAGAGATTCGCGATCTGGAGCTATAGGATTTTTTGCTTGGTAGGAAACTTGTGAGAGTAAGACGTGGTAGTAAAAAGCAGTGAAAACACACTTACCCTGGAAGTCCAACCACGATTTTAACCACCATTATTTTAGTAGGGGTTTATCATCTTCCAAAAGGAACCACCATATTTTAAATGGTGGTTGACTTCCAGGGTTAAACAACAACAAACACAAGTTGAAGATGGAGATGGTTGGATGAATCTTGTTTTGTGCCGACTTTTTTGGGGGGTCCGTAAAAACGTATGTATATATTATATATATATATACGTCTATCCAAGAGATGAAGGTTATGTGAAGCTCAAAAAAATGGAGAACGGGACCAAAAGATGTGGTCATGTGTAGTCTAAATGTCATCTCATTCTTTTGAGAGTTTTACATTGTGGTCAATCATTTCATCTTTGTGAGACTCCCCAAGACAGGGGAAACATCAATTCTCCATATTGGAGAGATCAAAGAATGCAAAGAATTGTAATTTTGATGGGTTTGCCCTTCAAAATGCGGTGTTTGGATTGGTAGTTCATCCTGACCCCTGCAAAAGATATGGTTTCTGACTTCACAGCCATTTGTTGAGCGCCAGGAGGCTGATAGAATGAGGCACCAAATTGCTGCCTCAGCAGTGCCTGAAAGAACTGGCGGGTGTGTCCTGCAGCCGCAACTCTAGAGATGGATTGCAGCATGCTGAGCATTTGAGAAGTCCTTAAAAATGATGACATTCAGCCTAACACTTTTCCATAAGAACCCCATACGGATCCATAAGGTACCCATCATTATAGTAGAAAAAAACGAATTTCCACGCTGTGCCTTTGTGTTGGCATTGCGAGTTTTGGTTTTTCGACGCCACCGCTCCCCGGTCCGTTTTTTACGTTGACACACAAGGATGCTATACACGTGCTAGGGCCTTGCCTTACGATGCTTGATTGAAAGGTCGCGCCCATGCGCGACTCACAACCTCCTTCCCACTTCATCCTGACCTTCGACATGGCGAAAAAAACGCCCACCTGTTTTTGGATGAAATTTCTGAGGTTGCATGAGATTGCCTATAGCATCTTTTTTT
Organism: Breviolum minutum Mf 1.05b.01; assembly: GCA_000507305.1. Lineage (NCBI taxonomy): Eukaryota > Dinophyceae > Suessiales > Symbiodiniaceae > Breviolum > Breviolum minutum. Next base: position 112,066 of record DF240545.1, read on the forward strand.
GAGAAAACAGGGGAGGATTCAATCGTTTTTTGGGGGATTCTCTCGTTTTCAGCCACGCCGTGTCTAAGAGAGTCAGAGATGGAACTGGGATGAATTCTCCGAGCACCAGACTTCCGACTGTGACTGCGGGTGAACATCTCATTGGATAAAAAACGCGGGGAGCATGTGCTTTGCGTAAAGTTTTATGTTGAGAAGATATACCATAAATTAATATTATTCAATAATATATTATTTTAATATTTTATGGTCCCAATTCGATTAAAATAGGAAAAAGATCAAATATATCAAATTCATCGATAAAATTCTCTGGCCTCCGAGACCAGGTATTCTAGACCCTTAGTAGCTAGGGGTATAATGGGGTATAGATCTTGGAATTCTGGAATTAAAAACGGAAACCCAGGACCGCTGGCACTGTGGTAAAATGCCAATTTTTGTTGAAATGGTGCAAAAACGCCACTTACAACAAGGTTTCCGCCAAAACTGTAGGCGCACCAGCTACTCGTGGTCTCCAGTCCCAAGGCCGCGCTGGTTTCAGCTCAGCACCTTGGAACCCTGTGAGCAAAGCCCAAGCTCTGGCAGACATACCCTACGTGGGGCCTGTTTTTGGGGTCTCAACAAGCATGTCTGGCCTCGTGGCTGTGGGCCCTTATTGTGCACAGCTAAAAACATGCTGCAGAATAGGCGGCTGAAATCACCATAGCGGACATAGAGCAATGATTGTTTGATTTAGAGATACTTAATTTGGGCATTTGGGAATTTTGATTTGGAAATTTTAGATTTCGGAATTATAATTTTGAATTTCCATTATTGGATTTAAAATAATAAAATTTAAATTTTGAATTTTAAACAAAAAAATATATAATAAAAAAATATAATAATATTAAAATAAATAATTTATAATTATTATTATATAATTTTAAATATTTAATTTAATATTTTGATATAAAATATTATTCCGAAATTTAAATATATCAAAAATAAATA